>JAPQRN010001221.1:0-11071 GCA_037367275.1 Coranthus polyacanthus | reverse complement strand
TTTTCTGACATTTTATAGACAATAAGCAATCACTTCCAAAAAAACAAAAAAAGATCTGCAGGTTTGTTAGTCCAGCCCTATTTCAAATCATTAAAAACTGAAGTAGCCACTTAAAAATCTTTTTTCCTGGACACTGGAGACAGATACTCACCATAAATTTTAAATGGAAAAGCATGCTAGTGGATTCTTCAGACAGACTCCTATCTTCTCAATTTCATACCTGCAAAGAAGAAATAAAAGTTTGTTCAATAAGCAGAAGATGAAAGAATATGCACAATAATCCTTTTTTATTTCCACAAAAATCTATACTACTGAATGTCTCATCGTGGATGTGAAATTAAACAATGCTGTTAAATGTCATCTAAATAAACCTAATAATAATCTGTCAATAATAAAATATGGCATGACACTAGGGCAAGATTTATTTCCCACATGTTCTGCATTTATTTGTAGAGAATACGGCAGGTTTTCAGCCGGTTCCTCTGGCCTCGTGAACCACAGGGTTGACTCATTGTGGTTTCAAAATAGTGAGGGACTCAAACCCCGAGCAGCACCGAGTACAGTACGCCGCTTCAACAGACAGGACATGCCTCACATTCCCCATGAGGGAAGGAGGGCAAGAGGGGGAGGCATGAGACGTATGCCACTCCATACCATAGTATGTTAAAAACACAGAAATACCCTTATCTAGGAAAAGAGCACAAATATAGCATGCAACTACCGTAGTTAAAATGAGCGACGTACTGAAGGCTTGTGGGTGTAATCCAGCGGGTACTGTGTCAGTAAAACCATGTCACAGAAACGGTTTTCCCTGAATCATCAAGTTTGTCAAAAAAAAAAAAAGTGCGTTCACCTCCACGGCGTGAAACACAGCAAGCTCATTGTGGCTGCACTTAGAGCACAGGCCATCTGCAAATGACATAAGTGTCTCCATCTCTAATTATAGCCATGTCCATTTACCTAAAATCAGATCAGAACGATGTACATGAACTAATGTATATAAAAAAAACAAAACAAAAAACTGAGACTGTAGCTGAAAAAACATTAAAAAACAGCTCAACGCCATGTAGAACCTTTTTAACGGATAATACTCTCTATACGTTACCACATTCTGGAGTGATGTTTTTCTTGCCCTGAATAAAGCTGGGTATCATTAAAAAAAAATTCAATACCGGTATCAATACTGATACCTTGGCTTCAACACTGGTTCCTGAACAATAGTCTATTTACGGCAGTTTTCCATTTTGACAACGCATTACAGTATAAATCTTTAGTTGTATGTTTCAGCATGAGAATAAACCCATTTACCGTGACTTAAAGTTGTCCGTTATCGTAATATAATTAATAAAAATGTATTAATGCCATGCGTGTGTACCACATGCACTCACACTGAGGATATTTAGCCCTTAGGTATTGAAATTTGGTATGAAATGACAAGACATTTTATGATACTTGATAGTATCCAGCACCCAACCCTTATAAAGGTTGGGTGCTGCACCCAAGCCATTTTGGGCACCATCTAGGTCAAATGAATGTAAAATCAGTGTGGACAGCATCGAAACTAACTGAAATCACTTTTCCAAGACCAGTGGACCTCTTCAGCAAGTTTTGTTTTTAAGCTTTTTGGGTGTCGTTTATTATCTGCTCTAGATTTCCAAATGTTTTTACACACATACGGCATTAATAATGGTCCCAAATGGTGTGACATTATTTAATTGAAAACAGGTAATATTTTCTTGCAGGAGGACACCTAAACCCCTGCCAGTGCGCCTAAATATAACATCCAGTTTTCATGCTGGAGGACCCCCAAATCCCAACACCACACGCCCATCTCCCCCCACTGCAACCACAGCATCTAAGCCCCCACGAAACCAGGGAAAAGCCTGGTATCTAAGCAGTTCGGTCGGTGCCACACTCTCCCCAAAAGCTTGATAGTTTATCTTTAACTGCATCTAAGTAGTTTGTTTCCTGTGTGAAAACAGCAGCAGTTGATGTCACGAGAAACTGTCTCTAGACAAAAGGAGATGGATATGCAAGGCCACCACAGCTTGTTGAAACTGGATCAAACTGTCACAATGTTTAGTGGTTGTGGTTCCGTTTAAAAACAGTCACCAGCGGTCAGACCCCTTCAATGTGCCCACGCTGGCCCACATACAGAGTGCAGGGTGGGGGGCTGGGCTGCAGGCTGTGAATGGCAGCGGATGTGACGCCACGCCGTTAACATAAGGAGGTACGGAGGGAAAAACGACTAAACTGCTGCCTGTTTACGTTCCTTTTCCCGGGTGTACTTACCCGGACTGTCCCAAATATCCGCGACTTCACTGAACCACGCGTAAAATATATGCTTTTGGAATAATGCAACCTAAAACACACGCAATAAGTGCCGTGCTCGAAGAGCCTTATTGGCGCCAAATACACATCCACGGGCCTGTAGCGGGCTGCAGTGCAGGCTTGTGGAAAAAAAAAAAAAAAAAAAAATCAAACATGGGCGCCACCATCATACAAAGATGTCACTTCCTACAGCCACTGAGGCGAATATTCATACAGCTTTACTGGGAGTTTTAAATTAGGTAAAAGCGTTATACTAGAAACACGTTTCCCTAGTGGTCGCTCAGAAAAGAGGCAGAAAGAGTCATGGGAAAGCAAAAAAAAAAAAAAGAGCAGGCCCCGTGGCCTGGATAAACCATCCAGGGCAAATCCTGGCACACTGAGCCCCTCTGAACACACGAGCATATTGTTCACATTTCTCCCGTCTTACCTTCAACACACGCTCTGCTGTCCGCTTTATTCCGTCCAGATATCAGCCGAGACTAAATGTCCAACACACGCCTCTGGACTCAAAGGCTCCTGTTTTAGATATAGGTTAAATTTGTATGTTTTTTTGTATCCCACCACAGTGGGAACCTCCTGGGTCGCAATCTGTCCACCACCACGGCACAACAGCTCTATTGTACCGCGCGTCCCGCCGGGTCCTAAACCCCGCCGGCTTCCTCTCACGATGGGTGCGCTCGATTTTACCACTGGCTCGAAACACTAACCACAACCAAACGCAGAAACACGTCAATTATAGTGAATAACAAGCCACCAAGGTGTCAGGTATTCTACAGCTTTTTTTTTTTTTATTGTGACAGACAGGGTGTCATCAAAATGTACAGACAGCAAATACAGTCAAATGTACATTCATGAAGACAAACTGCTCTATGAAAACTGTATGCTCAGGTACAAAAGATTTAGAAATACAAAAGTACGTCACATCAAGTCCCTAGGTTACTTTTTATTTGAAGGCAACTGTACAAGCGCCAAGTAAATTTAGCTTTGACTAAATGTGCTGCACATGCTTTATCAAGTGTCAACTATTCACACTGAAAATGTTGTTCAAAGGGGTGAAAGTGAAAGAGCTGAAGTGAAAGCTGTGAACTATGATTCAGTGAGCTGTAATGAGAGTCAGCCAGCACATTGTTACTGCACTGGCCAATGCAAAACCCACGGTTAACTGTGCTTTAAAAGAGTCCGGCGGTCAGACAGGAATGTTAACATTTAGAGCTTAATGGAAAGTTGTACAATAATCCAAACTGAACTTTAGGAGCTATTTATAATATAATACGTGGTTAATCAAGTTATAGAAGGGGAACCCTTACCAACTTCTTCAATAATTTGTCATATAATATAATGTCAATTAAATTCTGTAAACGACAGCTTACGACAGTGACCACGGAAGCTATGCTAACTATTATTTTATTTTATATTTGATATAAATTAAACTGTCATTACCTGCACTAGCTCAATTTCATCAGCCTACATTATCACATTCTGCTATCCTTTAAGCATCAGATTTTTTTATTTTAAATACGGGAGTGAAAAGTCTGCAAACATATTACAGTGATGCAAAAGTAATGTTTTAAAAAGGTACTGTGTAATGATGAACATTGAGTTCTTTCTACAAAACATTCAGTGGAGTGTATAAAACAGGTATTACATAAAAAAACCCTAACCCTACATCAAAAACCCAGCAATTACAGATGTGTTTACACCTTTGCCTATTTAGTGTAAACACGTCTTAATGAACAGCAACATACACAAGTCAACACTTTAACTTTGGCCTAACAGATATCAATAAAGATGTACACAGTTATTCACCTACACAGCTTGTTCACATATACACAAAGTCGATCATCTACGTCACATACACAAATAAATTCTCATGAGAAATAAAAAATATGACTTCATATATAAAATATTTTCCCTCAGGCATTCTTGTGCTCATGTTTTGTTTTGTTTTTTCCCCACTGCAGAGACCGTTTCAAACAATAAAAAAAAAAAAAACCCAAAGCTTTAAGTTAAAATGAATAACACTTACAGCACGGAGCTACATTCACGCTCCATAAAAATAAACAGAATTCCCGAATACATTCATAGAAATATAAATATTCACAGCACTCTTAGCGACTAATTGGTGTTAAGTAGTTTACAGCAAATGGTTTAATCTTTCTTATAGAAGACAAGGGCATGAATCTTACTGAGGACGAAAGAACTGATTTGTTGTAATCAAGGACCTATTAAACGCAGTCCTCATTTTTCCTCCATTCTTACCTAATTTCGAGGACATCAGAAGCAAATAATCATACGCTGCCCGCATTCAACCTGAACTAGAAGGTGGAGGTTTACAAAGAATCTGAAAGGCTTGTTTTGACCGTTCACAAGCCCATCTGCATGTCAGCGAAGTTGAAGAAGCTGTCCACGTCTCGAGAAGATGTATTTTTGTTATCAGAGACAAAAACCTGCCAGAAGACAAAAATATAATATTCTAGTGAACTAAAATCAATTGTATAAAATCTAGAAAAGACACGGGCCTCATATACAGTATGGTTACCTTGGTCCCACTGAAAACATCATTGGCGATGTTCTTGCAGGCTTCCACAACTCCATCGCCGTTCAGCTCGAGAGCGATGACTGGACCTTTAGTAATAGGAAAAAAAAAACGAAAGAAGAAAGAAAGAGTCACAAATTGGGGGATTTTCGAGTATTCACTACCCAATTTTAGCGCTGATTCAGTTGATTTCTGCAACTGGAAAAATAGCAATCAGTGATGTTGTCACAGTATGAAGCGTGTCATCATGTCGGTCACAGGTCATTTTCAGTACTACGGTGTTTGGGTAAAAGAGAAAAATCTAAAGAAAGTGATTTGAAATGAGAGTTTAAAAAAAAAAAAAGGAAAAAAAGTTGTTATTAATGGCATTATTAACTTTTAAAAGATCTGAATCTGACTGAAAGATATACAACATTTAAAAAAGCATTACCTTTGGTGATCCACTCCACAAGATCCTCTGCACTGTTCTGAAACACTCTCTTCACGTCCTCGGGTCGCATTGACACTTCCTTCGTCTGGATGAGAACAAAACCTTTGGCAGTTGCCTGAGAAGATGAGATGGAAATGTTATATTATAAACAATGTGTAGTGCAAACTTTGAAGATGTACCGGTGTAATGACTCTTTACTGTCCCACATGTGGATCTGGTCTCATGTTTATGCGATGGGGTAATGCTTATTTTGGCAACAATACAAACACAAAAGGGATGTTTAAACAGCAACGTAGCCAGCTTAGCATTTTAGATCATCAACTTCTACAAGCTGTGAAGAATCAGCTAAAGAAAAGCTGGTGCACACTGGAGAATACTGTATTTCACAACAGCAAATAATGAAATATGTAAGTGGCACAGATCTTAAAGTGGTTCGATAAGACGTGTAATCTTTAACCTAATTCCTTGTATCACTCTAACAGATGCAACTCGTTTCCGTAGTTTCAAAGCTTCAGATCGCTCTGCCTTTTAGGGGGCTGTTGAAGCTTCATTTGGATTTATTTAGGATTCTGTCTGTCTTTTTATTAAAAAAAAAAAAAAGTACAGGTTTTGACTGTTAACAATGTACTCGGTTGGGCATGGTTTACATTTAAACAAGGGAGTTGTACATGGACAGTAGGGACATGAGCCAACGAGGATTTTAGAAGGACAGAATTATCCCTACCGATACTTGTGCAAACTCACATTCACATATCTCATCTTTCAGTAAGCGGAGCCTGGTAGAGGGCTACATATGTACTCCGAGAACTGCAGTTACATCCGGTTGTATTTTCCCCTACTGTGTACGCTGCCCAAGCGCACATAATGGACATTGCCCATGTCAACACATTTTGCATTTTGTCATTCCATCAACAGAGAAGGGGTATCAGGAGCTTTCTCTACTTAGATTATTAATTAACTCCTACTCCTGATTAAGCCTCCTACCTAATGTTGCCAGCTTTTTCACTGTGATATAAAACAATTTAAACTAACCTTTGTTTCTGTCATCAGTAGAATAACAGTCAGGTTGTCAACAGGAACAAACATTTATGGGTGGATATATCAAACTCCTATATATAAATCTCATGAAAATGTCACCGTGAGTGAATTATTTTGTATGCAGAAAACCCAGCAGCAGGTTAGAGAAGTAGAGCTAATCTGATGAGGTGCATATTCAGGGTTTCAGGTGAGGGCCTCATTATGAATTATAGCCTAGTTTATGAATTATAGAGAGGCAACAGCTTTAAAGTTCAGCAGATACAACCTTTGAAAGTCAAAATATTTGGTCTTGAGTTCATTCTGACATTAAAAAAAAAATCTTCATCTTTATCAGAACAAGATCAGTAGGAAGAAAAATACATGGGGTCATACTAATTATTATACTTATTCTGGGTTGCTGGTTGTGTCCCTACCAATGCTGAAACCAAACCTTCATCGTCGCTTTTAAAATACTCTGCAAACTTAACAAAGTAAAAGCACATGTTAACTGCATTCAAACTTTTAGCAGTGATCTCTGATAAATACTACAGTACATTCTAACTTCCTTCTTTCAAAAGTGCTTTAGAACTGATAACACAAATTTAGCAAAAATTCCTCCACCCTTAATTCTCACCTCATCAATCAGTTTGCGGGCATTTGCAGTTGTGTACTCTCCAGCAAAGAAAACAAAAAGGCAGGACTCTTCGCTGTCCTTGCGCCTCCCTCCCTTTGTCAAAGGCACAATGCTGCGCGCGGGTTCAGTGGAGATTCGAACCGACTTGAACTCAGACTCTGGGTCTGGGACCGGAACAAAATCCAGAACCGTCGCAGCTTCTGGCAACAAGTTCCAGTTGTTCTCGCCCGACACTGGCGTGAAGTCGTGTATGTTGCTCCAGTTGTTGTTGAATATGCTGAGCCCGGCGTCCTTAAAATGGAAGGCCAGCTCAGGGTAGAAGTACTGAAAGCAGCCGAATTTCATACCCGTAGATGACTCAATGATGGGCTGAGTGGCACAGCACAAAAACACCTCCATCTTTTTACAGTCCCGTGTGCGAAACTGCTGACAGGCCACCACGCACTTGATGTCTTTACAGTCTCTGAAAAACACACTGCCCTTGACAGGTCCTAGAACAATGCGGCAATTGACACAGTCATCGATGGTGATAGTCGCTGAGTGGTCAAACACGTAGATGTTGCAGTTCTCACACTCTTGAATGACAAATTGTTGCCCATTCAGTTTGCCCGGCAATCGGCCCACTGTGACATCTTTAAGGCCTGTCAGCATGTAGTCCTTGGGATCAACCTGTGCAAAGAGAAACAGAAGTGAATTAAATGTATCTACAGACACAACTTTTTTGAACTCTACTGTGAACTGATGTGTTCCTACACATAAGGCGGGGCGATAAAATGATAGCTATCGTGATACAATTTTCTCTTCTTTTGCCTTTCGGGTTTATTTTGTTTACAGTGTCGGGTTAAAACACTTACAAAAAGCTTCAGTGTTTTCATCATTTTATCATTACAATTGTTTTGCACGATCAGCCCGATTTCTGAAACGTTCGACTGCTTGGCAAGTGTTTCAACCATAAAGAATAGTTTAAAACCACAAATGAGTATCTGGTTTCTCCAACTTTCAGTCAGGACCAAAAATCAGCCTTTCAACCTTAAAAGAAATAACGATTTGACATTTATTGTGACAATTATCAATATCAACTGATAGGAAACTTTTTGTCATGATTACATTTTTTGGCCATGTCACCCAACGTATCATCAACACGTTACACATTTTTTGAAGTTTTTCTAAGTAGCAAAGACCTCACAACCGGTTGCTGCATGATGCAGTGAATTATTTCTGTTAAGGTGAAACAGCCCACGAGTCAAAACGGAAGTTGAACCTCCGCTTAGCTTAGTTAACGCCTCTTATCTGAAAAAGCCATGCTCAAAGTGTGGTCAGCTGTGAAGCCGTCAACTGCACGGTGCAGAGTAGTAATCCGATAATAAGCTAAAGCTGGATACATGGAACGAGCACGTCTAAAACTCACTAGTGTTGTCAACACACAGTGAGCGTGGCATGCCTCCTTTAACTGGTTAGGTAAGAGTTAGCTACAGATAAAGCCGCATGCACACACGAAATCTCAGTTGTCGTTTACTTTCAGAGCAGGGGCGTCCAGGAAATTAAGAAAATATCTATATTAGGTAACGATCGCAGTCGGTAGATCGGGTTTGGTGGCACTGTGGTAGGTTTGGCGTTATATGTGGCAGCTGCTGTTTTATGGCCGTTTTTACACGAACGTTACCGGTGTTACCTCTATGTTAAAAGGTATCAAATAAAGCTGAGCCTGTCTATACACACAGTATTTACACCAGCGTGACCTGTAAGCGACCGGGCAAAGTAGCTAAACAAGCTAAGGAAGTGTTAAGGGCTTCATTTACAACGTAGCTGTACACTCATCGTCATTATTTCACATCATTTTGGTTTTCTTACTGGTCCCAAGTGTTACCTTTTCTCGTTTATCCCAGCTGTACTGCTTAGGTGCCTCGTCGGTGTTGTTGCCAAGGGGAACCGCGTTGGTTGTCGTAGTTTCAACAGTCGTTGTCGTTGGCGTACGATCCTCCTTTTCCGATGACTTTCTTTTTGATTTTTTCGAAAAGAAGCAGCCCATTTTGCTCTGTTATTTGCGACCAGATACAAACTGCCTTCTAAACGTACCGCTGGTTTGTAGAACACGAAAAAATGCGAGGCAGCAGCTTACGTGCACTTTAGTTGACAAGATTTTTTTAGCTTCCCGTTTCCCAGCTTCGTTTCGCAACCAATGGGTACCTTCGTAGTCGTTACAATAGCCAATCAGAGACCTGAAAAGAGTGACGGACGCACGTACAAGAGGTGTGCACTTATGAGGCGTTCGAGGACAACAAATAAAACGTTAATTCCGCAATCATATTTTACTCTAAACACATTTTAATGCTTGTTTATATTAAGAAAGTGAAATGCCAACCGTTCGACATATTCTTTGCGGTTTCAAATCAGTTTGGTCATTTTGTCTAAACCATGTTTAACAAACGAGAACTACTAAATAACCAGTTGACGATTCTAATAAAATAAACGTGTCAATTAGTTTTTTTATGCGGAAAGAACACAGTTGCCACATGCATTTTAGAAAGTAGGGGGTTGTTCTCACATTAGTCTGAATTTCCTGCTTCATCAGAAGCCGAGGAGGGGGATCGACCAGATTTCTGCATGTGTTGGATTAACACGAACGCACCTTTATGTGCACATTGGGCACACCTATCTGGGTGTTGTCTTTATCAAAAGAAGAACTTTACAAAACTTCCTACCAACCCGTGTAAGTATCTTGAATTGAATAATAGCTGATACCATATGGTGAAGTAAAAAACTCAACTTGGTACTAAAGTAAATATACATTTGCCAGCAGGTTTCTTTGTCTGAGTGCACTCTTGATATGAAATTTGAGTTAAATAGAACCTAGTCATGCACTAACCACCATGTAACCATGTCCAACCCGACATCAGATTAGGTTCAATTTAAGCCACTCTAATAATAGGTAATCCCCATCATGCCTCTGTAAAAGATGCTCTGAAGCGTTCTGCGCGTCCCCTTTTTCATTCTGTGTGACCACATATTGACAATGTGGCTAATGTACATTTAACATATGGCCGTTGTTGATAACTTTGTGGAGTGCAGATTTCTTAAAGGGACACATGAGTTTTAATATTAATATAATACGAGGATCAGATTTGCTGGGTGAGATACTGATAAAACAGAAGAAGGGCTGTTTTTTTCGTGTATAATCTTCAGCACCAATTGGACAGTTTTCCTTCTCGTCTAATAACAGCTGGCTCTGTTTGTCACTCAGTGTGATGACACACATCTGCCTCTGTCAGTAAACAGCTGCTGCTTTGTGATGACTTACTTTCAAATGACATGCAGACTGTCGCATCAGTTTGTAATTTATTTAAAGATATTCTATGCCTCTTCACTCCTACTGCACTTTTCTTTTCTTACAGACTAACATCAAAAACTGAAGTGGACCTCACTGGGAGCACGCTGCATCTGCAAAACACGCCATCCAAGAAATCAGTGAGACAGCAGAAACACTTCAGATTAGTATGCAAAGAAGAGCTTGAATAACCTGTCATAACCCCCCCCACACACACACACACACACACACAAACACCCCACCTCATTGTACACACAAGTTCATGGTCATTAGCATTAACATTCAATTCAGTTGGAGATGAGGTCCCCCCCCCATGCTGAGGAATTTCCCACTATTCACTCTTTCTTTACATTTTGGTCCACTCCAACCTAAAGGAGTCTTTTCAACCCCTAAAGGAAGTATGTGTGTCTCTTTTAATGCTCAACCAGTTCAGCATGGCCTATGTTATTCAAACTACTCAAGAGAGTGCAGATTTCAAAATCCTCACACTGTGAGGACATCATAAATAGGCAGATATTTTACTCTTCTTTTGTACATTTTAAATTGTAAGTCATCATCTGTGAGTACAAATAACTTACAGTTGAGTATCCCTCTGTTAGCCCAATGATGGGAAATTTGATAGTAATGATCATAGTAAGTGATAAGTGATGATAATACATAAATAATAAAGTGATAATAAGTGATGATAGTAAAAATAATTTATTTACGTTATCACATTCTCAAAGGGTCAAAGGTCTCCATACATTTTGTTGATATTAGGTGCTATTTTCCTTAAGTCGTGTAACTTGAATCAAACAC
>JAPQRN010001219.1:0-13170 GCA_037367275.1 Coranthus polyacanthus | reverse complement strand
ATTAGCCTAGCAACGATAATGCTAACAGGTCGGAGGCAGCGTTCAATGTAAAATACCGTAATACACTGAAACTGGGGACATTTAAAATGAATGGACACTGAGTGGGAAGGCTTTGACAGCGCTGTCCCTCTGAAATGATCGATCTCAGTCTAATCTCTATGTATTTGGATCAGACACACCGTTAATGGAGCGTCCACTCGCCTCAGCTTCACTTCTTCCCGTTCTCTTATCGCAGCATTGTTCTGCATTGTAATACGTAAAGAAATGGCCTTGATCTGAATCAGGTCACTCCTTTACTTAAGTAACGCCTTAAGCTATGCGCTCTCTGTGGTCACAAAGAGTCTGTTTGTCCCTTATTGCCTTCATGAAAATGACTTCTCTAAAAGAGGCTAATTAAAAAATGTACTTATTCTAACACGGACTGTGGATCTTATCTGTGACGATCTGAGCATTGCGTCAAAAGCAATTAAGCAAACTGGATGGGCTAAGTTGGCTTTTGTTCCCCAGTCAGTTTAATTAGTGTGATGAATAGTGGAAGAACCAGGATCTAAATGCCATTCAGCACAGAACTCACAGGACAAAGAATGTTTTGTGGAGTCGGAGAAAAATGTTTAGTCTTTGTCCTTTTTTTCCTCTTTAATTTCAAACACTTCAAATGGCTCTTTGTTAGCACCGTAGGTGCTCTGGTCAAACTGTGAAAGCAGCAGCGAAGCCCAAATATTAAACATATTCATCACACGCGTTCTGCGGTTCAAACCCGCCGCAAAACAGCGGATATTAAAAGAAATGCAGACATCGCCTCGTTTGTCAAGCAATAAACACAGAGACAAAATGTAATGATTTTGTCATTTTGTGAAACCTTTTCCCTTCGTTTCCTTGAACAGCATGTTGACTCCTGTGGTCCCATCCCTCTCTACTCTGAATAATTCAGGCTCATTTCTGCGGTTGTGGTCACTGTGGCCCTGAAGTGGATTCATAATGACTATTATTCATGCTGTTGTATCGTGGCTTTTGTAACTACATTTCTGCTACTGCAGGCTTTTAACACTGAACTCATCTGTGAATGCATGTTCGCAGCACATACGTGTAGAGCATGTGAGCAGTACATCTCATTCACCCATTTCCAGAGAAATATTGATCCGGTGCCGAGCATCACGGTGGTTTTTGCTCATTATTCAAGTGGTTCCATAATGAGGACCCGTGGCTTCATGTTGCAGTGATTCCCCTCAGTCATGGTTCCAGTGTAAACATAATATAATAATATAATATAAACAGAAGGGCCAGTCGGCGCCATTTTCAAGCACAACGTCCATTTTTATATAGAATTATTGTGTTGATAAAAATGTGTCACGATACCACAGTTATGGCTTCGATCCGATACCTGAAGTATGAAGGACTTCAACTCCAAAATGAAGCCAGTGTGGAAGTGTAATACCGCTGACGGCCACTAGATGCTGCTCCAAAAAAACCCTGCTTCACATAAACTTCTCTCTAAAATTGTTTTTTTTTTTTCATTCTGGTCTCATTGGACCTTCTAATAAGTGTTCTTGTCCATCTTTAAATTTTTCCCCATTAATCAGATTAATAAGCAGATAGAAGGCTTTGATTGACAGGTGTGATTGACAGCTCTCTAACCCGCTGAGTCAGACTTTCAGAGCTTCTGTTTATTTCATAAAACACACTTTTTCCTGACAAACCGCTTGCTTAATCCTTGATGAAGTTTAGTGTTTTGCGTTCAGCATTAGCTCACCCATGACCCCATCGCGCTCCTGCAGCTCCACCCCTTTTCTCCAAATATGGTCACTTCTGGCTCCAAAAAGCCAACATGGCGACGGCCAAACGGCAAACTGCTGGCTTCAAAACAGCAGTTCAGAAACTAACGGTTCAATAATAATTCATTAATTAAATAATGAGCGAGAGTGAACAAAATCCTGAAGAGGCAAGAAAACACGTCATGCATCAGAAACTCCACCTCCACATATGCAAACCCTTCATTATGTGCCTCAATGAAGATGCAGCCAATTAAGTGAAAACATGGAAACATGTAACCGTGACAGAGTGGTGGTGGATTCATAACTGAGCGATGGACCATGTGATGGTTACGTGAAGACAGTACATTCATAACCTGGATTCTACAGATTCTTGATGATTCAAGATGATGTCTATGTCAGTGCCACTGCTGTGTTTGAAAGCTTTAGCCTACATTTCTGTTGCGATAATTGACTTGTAGTTGACTCGCTTAAGGAGACATATGGTGAGTTTTATGTTACATTATACACTTAAAGCTGCAGGCGTGTGCCCCTCTCATTAGTTAGTGAGGCAGATATACAGAGTACGAGGCTGAAGTATAATGGAGGCAGATGGAGGAATGGTTTAATAGTTGGATGTTCACTGCTGCTTCCTGATACAGCTTCACTCAGGTCCATTTAAGACGAGTGGGAAGAAACTCTCAATCAACACGCAGCGTCTTAAAGAAACCACATCTCACGACGTTGGCTGTAAACATGATGACACACATACGTATTGATGCAGCGGCTATTCGACCGATCTGTGATCTGCACGGTTTTACGTCACGTTCAGTATCTCTTTGGCTGCTTGGAACCTCGGCGAAGGTGATACCTGGTGTAGTACCTGGTTTTTCCTGCTCTCACGTGAAGTAGACGCTAAAACAGCCGCGCCGAGTCGAGGCGACTTGAGCTGATTCCATCGGTACATTCACGCTGATAAACGAATCAGAACTGGACCAGCCTCCTCCCTGATAAATGATGCATGGAGAACATGTCGTTTGTGTGTGTGGCGTCTCATCATCTTCCTGTCTTTATGAATACATGAACACATACGTTGATAGATGTTTTGTGGCCAACCCACCCCATTAGAGTTGCAGGCGATACTCCCTCTCCCTGGTCCACCAAACCTCACCCAGGGGGTCAAGAACAATCTAAATTTCAATTAAAGTGGAAAATGCCGCTGATAGAGACCGAATGAATGTTGATGCCTCCTCGTCTGAGGGTTCAGGTTTCAGCGGCTGCCTGGGGAAAAAAAAGCATTTGGGGCAATTATTTCATTATCTCAAATCCGCTCACAGCGGGCCGAGGTCGCAGCCCCGACTGAGATTAGCCAGAACCACAATTATTATTACAATTAGAAACCAGACAGCACCAGCAGAAGCGTTTGGCCCCGGGAAAAACTGAATGTCAACTTAAGACTGATATTAGAACGCTGAAGGTGAAGGGAAGATTGAGAATGCAGAGAGGGATGGGACAGGTTTAGGAGAGGTTTTTATAATTGTCTGTTTTCAGTGTTGTTCACAGGCTACAGTTAGAGGGAGGAATTAATGAGGTGAGGAAAAACGAGGCAAAAGGGAAGCAACTTCATTCTTAAAAACTGAAGCCGCACAAACTATCTTTACCTGCTGCGGTATGGACGATTAAGTTGACGCGTAGTTTGCCTTAGTTTGTGAGCATTCATTGGTCTCAACTGGTGAACTCTGACCTACTGAACTAGCTTTGGTTTCACACTGTCAAGCTCGTATTTATCGACTGTTTGGAAAGAATGAAAGCAGACGGTTCCGGCGCCAAGAGCGAGAGGTGCACCCTGTACCTAAGTAAATCAAATTTGCATTTGTATTACAAATGGAGTCCAGCTGCATTTTACTTACATCATGCCTCTCCAATTACTGTTAACAAAATAAGGGCACAGTGAGCAGCGCAGATCTGTCAGTGTGTGATCAAAGAGGGAAAAAAAACAAGATGTGAACAGATGGACGATAGAGCAGACACTAAAAGGGGAATTTCCAGACGTACGTGGCTGTTTTAACCATCTCTGTGGTGATGAAATAGAGCCGGTGGGGATTAATGTTACTGGGTAATAACGGTTGCTTAAAATAACTTCCTTATGTATATCTGGATTTTTGCAGGTCCTATAAAAGTCTTCAAAAAGTATAAAATTCAATACATGATGGATGTGAAATGGGTCTTGGGGTATTACAGTTTCCCAAAGTTTGTGCTGGACTCAGACGTATGAGTGAGGTGTCGGGACGTCCACGGCGTATCTCTGAGAAGGTGCGTCCGTCTGTCGATACCTCAGGTTTTACAGCATGCTGCAAAATCAGGCGCAAGGATGAACGGGAAAGATTTTTGTGGCCAAAGGTCAACGTTGCTGTGACCTCGTGACTGTCGAGCGCCTCGAGGGATTTTATCCAGATTTTTCAAGGACGAGCGATTCGCTTCTGGTGCCAAAGGTCAACGTTGCTGTGACCTCACGGAACACATTTTTGGACGTAAATACCGGTAATTGAACATGAACAGATTATGTTGCAGGGATTGTGTTCTAGGGTTGTTGTAAAATATATGTCACATCATTTGGACTATTATTAGTATATCCATATCTTATCAAATCTTACATCGTACAAATATTTGGAAAAGTGTTGAGCAGATTAAAAATGAACACCAAAACCTCCAACGTGGACCAACTACAACCATTAGAAAAGTCCTTTTATTTAGTTTAGATGCTCATGAGCCTTGTAATGAAAGGTCAACCCCTTGATAAAGTGGGCTTGAGAAGGTTTTAGAAGAAACATACGAACTGCATGATGAAGTGATTCTTAACAAACGTGTGTTTATCGCTGTGCCATGATCCACGCCGCGCCGACAGGAGCAGACTGCACCGCAGTTACATTGTCTTTGATTTGCAGCGTTGAGGAAAAGTCAAGAAAACACGGCAACAGGTGAAAAACAATCTGCGAAAACAAACGATTCTTTGTGTCGGTGTGTATCCTGTCATGTAGAAGCAACTCCAGGGCTGAGCAACATGTGCACACACCGATAATCACACTCCTTCATGAATGTAAATGAGTTGTAAGATGCTATTAGGACGAACACCGGAGGGTTTTCATTGAGGGGATAATAAGCGCAGATCTGAAGAGGTCGTCCTCCCCACTAATTGACTCATGCTTAGAAGTGGGCCCCAGTCAACAGTTTCCCCGTCTCCTCCTATCGATAGTTGATATTAATGTCACAACCAGGAAGCAGAGATGGCATCCGGAGAATGCGGCGTAACTACTTTTTGATTTGTTTCACGGCGGGGAAGGAAATGGAACGAGGTCTGCGACTCCTGAGTGTGTGAGTGTGTTTCGCCAGGAACACGTCATGATAATCATAATCCTAACATTAGCGTCTAGGCGTGATAATGTCTGCAGCAGCTGCGTTACTAAGAGCTAATGGGAACATAATGACAGTGGGTCTGGTTGCTGGGAGGTGCATGGTTTGGTGGAACCGGAGGACGCTTTGATAAAAGAGCAGTCGACGCAGGGAACAATGGGATCAAACATAACGCTGCATTCACTTGTCTCGTTGCAAACAGCAATGAACAAATGAACAAAATAGGCACAAAATCAGGGACTACAGTGTGTTTTTGTCTTGTTACGTCTCATTTAGACATTTTCATCTTATTTCATCTTTACTTATTTTACGGCTTCGTCTTTTAGGTCATTTTCATCTTTTTGCGTCTTTTAGGAATCATTTCAAACCACAAACAACCGTCTGGTTTCTTCACCTTTCCCTCAGGACCAAAAATCAGCCTTTAAACTGGCACAAAATAATAATCTGACATGTATCGTTTGACGGTTGTTTGTGGTTTTTGGTTTCGCAGAAATGACGCAGCAAGACAAACGCACCCGCGGCCTCAGATTTCTTGAGTTCTTAGTTTGTTCCAGCCTTTGCTTTTGCAACATTAACTTAAAATGAGTGAGAATGAGAAGAAAATGACGCAAAAGACGTTGATTTGTGGTTTCAAATTAAAAGCCTCTGCAGAGCCCTGGCGACCTCATGATGCAGTATATTAAATTCTGAAGCAGCGTTGGCTGTAATCATATAATCATATGAAGTCAAGCCCGACAGACTCTAGTCTGTTGTCACGTGATGTATCGTCTCTACAACCGAGGCCAGAGAACGAGACACGACGAGATTAACGGTAGAAACTTTTATGTCTGTTATTGACGGGGTTATTGGGCGTCGAATGTGAAACACGTGTATTAACTGAACCGTCTTAAAATAGTCTCCATATAACTGAGTCACCCTTTTGCTGATTAACTTTTAAGACGACAGCATGCGTAGCTCCCTATAGTGTCTTCCTGCTAATTATTTCTCAGTCCCACCGGTGTGGATGTGAAGTGTTAATGAGATGACACCCCCTGCTCGGCCCCCCCTCCCCGCCCTCAGCACCAGGCCCGGACTTAGTAAAGGTTTCCAAAGCGTGCCATCGTCTGACACGTGCCCCGGACTCAGCTGCCACGAGGCCGTCCTCATTGATTCAATGTGGCTCTGAAATGGATTCTTTTTTTTTTTTTCCTGTCTCAATGAGTTCACCATAATTATAGGTGTCTGAGAAGTCGACTGTTTAACGGTAATGACCAGCAGTTTACTGCTCAATACACCCACACACACACAGTCCTTACGTGTATCTTCTCCTGACAACCCTTCCTTCAGTTTTTTATCCCTTCCTCCCTCTGTCTGTTCAAATTCCCCTCTTGCTCCTTTTTCCTCCAAATTGTGCCATCAGTCCTTATTGAGGCCATTGCCCAGGCTCATCACGCAAAGTGCCGGCGGCCGCAGCCGAATGCATCTCTCCGAGTTCGCAGCGAGAGCCGAGGGACGGGCTGGAGGATACATCTGCCATGACACTAATGCACTGACTCACTGCTCAGCGCTCGACACTGCGGCCCAGACGGACCCCTGGGAAAACCGGACACCCATGCAGACATATGTGGACACGAGACAAAAAGACGAGCCTTCGTTTAGATCACGGCTGCAGGATTTGGCGAAAAAGCCATATTATCGTGAGCAATATTGAGATTTGGATTTGAGTCGACTTCGTTATCAAAGAAAGTACACGGATTATTCCTTTTGAAATGAGCATTCTTTTCAACTCAAATATACGAACTTAAAGCAGCATAACCAGGGTGAGGATCTTCTCACATGTAAACTGACCTGAGTGACTTTTGACAGGTCGTGTGTTGGTCATGTGACCTCTCTCTGTGTATTTCTTTCCAGCTGATGACGGTGTTTGGCGTCGGGTCTTGTTCTTGACTTTTTGTTTAGTCCAGCGATTTAAAGAAAAACACTTTACAACCTGGATGTCTTAAGAAAATTAACTCTTGATCAGATTTTCAAGGCCTTTAAAATGTCTTAAAATGTGTGGAGTCGTAGGAGGGTAGGTGTTAAATTTGATCTGGGGCAGAATGAATGAGTACCTTACGTTTTATTTTACCAGCAGCTTATTTTATATCTCACGACAACGACCGTTTCCATGAATTAACACCCGTGAAGCTGCAAATGCATTGTGCGATGTAACTGTGCAGGAAGATGTAGAAGATGTACACATGTAGACGGTACAGATAGTTAGCTGTGCATTGGGACGTCTCTAATCCCTGCACCGTCTCTTATGTTCACAGAGAAATTCAAATGTCTTTTTTTCCGACAAGCATCTGGAACAGAACGAGCTCCATCGACCCTTTGGCCACCCCTTCGCGGCTGAGATAAAATGTGCTTCCTTCCAACAGTGTCTTCTGTTTTACTCCTTTTCCCTGACTTTTATCTCCCTCACATCATCATAAATTGGCTCCTTTGTGAAATATACAGTGTGAGATGGAGGGATTCTTAGAAACTGTCTCTCTCTCACACACACTGGGGGATTTTGAGAGGATACTGGGAGTGCTGCAGCTGTCGTCCTAACAATGATAAATGGCAAAGAGACAGGTTGAGATGTTTTTGTCTTTGTTTGCGTCTGCATGAGCCGTCCCCCTGAGCAGAACGGTGATAATGCCTTTAATGACTTAATCTCCATCAGCTTCACGAGCAAAGCATGTGCAGACATGTGTGCAGAGATGCACAAAATTACTCCCTTGTCCATATGTCTCCTCCCTGATCGTCGTTTCCTCTTCTCATCTCTGCCTCTCGTTTCTCTTTACGTTCGGTTTTTGTTCCGCGCTCTCTTCTGATTTCAAGGCCACCTTAACAAAAGCCTCTTCTCGTCCTCTTTTCCAAAAGCAACATGGAAGGAAAGATGTCATATATCAACAAATTGAGACACAGAGCTAAAGGAAAAGACCACTGCAAAAAATGTCAGTAGGTAGTTAGTGCTTTTTATTTGAATATGTGTTTTGTGTTTTATATTTGGAATTTTTGTACCAAAACTAAAAAAATAATGATTTCTTTTCAGCTGGTGCAGCGATCGATCATTGAGAACGAGAATCGATCGGTGTTTTGTAGCATTAAACCTGAGCATTTAAATTAGACGATGAACTTTTAACCATGTTCTGTAGGTCCATGTATTTGGTCGAGACATTCTCACTCCCACATCGTCACATACGTCACATCTGGACGAGAGAAGTGAAGTGACAACTGGCAAAAAGCAGAGCTCTGTCCAGTGGAGCGATCCCTAAGCTGTGACTTTAAACCCAGTGCAGAAGATTCGCAACTACTTGCGGCGCGACGTCTGCATCGGTCTAAAACCTGGCAGTTTCAGACCGATGCACCGAGTCGACGTCCATTCAAACTACTTTTCAGGCAGCTTCTTAAAATATGAATGAAGACGCTGATAGCGAGTTATTTACTACAGCTGCACCTTTGATGTTCTTTTGAGATGTTCTAAAACCAGCCTCTGGGTTTGGTTGACAAACTGAATCGCTGGCGACACCGTCAGTCGGTTTGAGTCGAGCTGAGACGGGTCAGTTCACATCGTATCAACCTTTACCTGCGACGCCTGGAAGACGGTTTTGTCTCGTCACGAATCTTTGGTCGGAACTGGACTTCACGTCCCTCGAGCACTCAGAAAAATGACTATTTCTAGACCTATTAGAGTTAGTTCACCTATTGTATTCTGTTTCACTTCATGGTAGGTTAAATTACCTAAAGGACGACTACTTTGTGCAGTACACAGACTTCCAGAGAACAGGAGAGAGACGGTGAATAGGAAATGGTCCCAGATGACCCCTCACTCCAAGCCAAAGAGACAGTAGAACCTCATCTGTGTTTGTGTGCTTGGCAGCAGGCAGTCCTTGTGTACACACCGCCATGGAGGCCTAATAATATTTTCCAAAGGAGATGAATCTGTTTTTCTTTTTGTGGTTTCTCAGATGGCCGTCAAACCTTTTTTTTTTTTTTTTGCTGAACTAATGGAACAGATGGGATGTGTGTTGTTAACACTGGCTCCCAACGACAGGTTTGCGCCGTGTTCTCAGTCCTACTTACAGGAAACAGATATGAGTTGGCCTCAAAGGACAGGTGGGTGATAGGTCTGTGAACAGCTGAACACAGACCTTATATACTGACAGTTTACACAAAGTCTTATCTGGATCCAAAGATAAAAAGTTAAGTGTCTTTTTGTAGAGTGTCCTCAGTGGAGTTTCAGCCACTATTGATAAGATTATGTTTGGGTCTGTGCAAAAACAAAAAGAAGAAGAGAAATTAACGGTATTTTCTGCTGTTTTTAAATGTTTGTTTGACGGATGTAGTGGCGTCTAGCGCTGAGGTTGTAGAACGCAACCTGCTGAAAAACACAGAAAACATGAGAAGCGTGAAAGGTCGTCATCAGGGCTTTTTATTTAAGGGGATATTAACTCTCATCCGCACTTAGCGCTGAACGCCACCCGACATAAAATGAAAAAAGGACGAACGAATCCATTTGAAGCTACTATAGAAACATGGCGGACTCTGTGGAGGAGATCTGCTCCCTCTAGATTTAAAAGACTCAAAATTCTTCTTTTATATTACACAATAATGAAACCGTAATAATGAAAATTACATTTGTGCAGTTAGATCCCCCCTAAATCCCCCTTTAATCTCATCTGTAAATGACCTGCTAACAGTGATGGTCCGCTCAGAGCTCAGCAGCTGTAATTACACATGTTAGACTCCAGTTTTTTCCACATGGCAGAGCAGTGTGTAACTGTGTGAAATCAGTGTTAGTTGACGTAGCAAACAGCTCACAAAGTCCTGCATCTTTTCGCTAAAGCCTGGAACACTGCTCTTGTCTGTCGTCCTGAAATCGAGGAAACTGTTGCTTGAAAAATGTCAGAACATTTTGAGCGTGTAAATCTTTCTCCAGTTTCATCCTTCATCTTGCGTGATGTGCCATGAAACGAGTAGAGAATGACCTCACAGGCGAATGAGTCAATTCTGTCTGACATGAAGACTCAGCGCAGAGACTGACGCAGAGACGTTTCCTGCATAAACACCAGCGTCCTGTCATTACAGCACCACGAGCAGAGCAGGCCCAGAACTTCTTGCCCATGGGCATTCGGCCCATAATGCATTGGCTGCTGAGGCCGAGTTACCTTTGTTCAACCCTGTAATGAGTCACTGGTTGCTGGCTGGTGGGGAACAAGAGAACTCAGAAACGTGATTGAAAGTCAATGGGATAGAGTGAGTCTTATTGATCTTAGCTGGAGATACACAGTGGGAGAGCAGGCCCTGGCTGCCAGACTGACCCCATTTAACAGTAATGTGTAAAGCCCCAGTTATTGAATTACCCTGCTGCACAGAAGTCACTGTGCCAAACTGTCAGATCTGCAAATCACACAATGTGTGCCAGACAGCAGGTTTAGTGTAAAGATAGTGGAGGTCTGGAATCCTCTGTAGGCCAGAGGAAGTAGTGCATGATGATGCTCTGGAGTTCAGAGTCTTTGTGCTTCCATACCACGCTGTCGTTGCAGTAGGTGGTAGAGAAAGACAGTCGGCTCAGTTTCATTTAAAGTACATTTTGGGTAAACTCAGGCAAGCTTTAAATTCTCTGCTGCGGGACGCGGACCCGTTTTCATTTGGTTTGGTTTTGCATTTGGAGTAAAATGCAAAAACAATCCTTTGATTTGACGTAGAAGAGGAGGGTTCTTTTTTGCTCCACTGGTCTGATCAGCTCAGATGTTGTGTCTTCAGGGACAAACCTGGACATGAAAACGTGATCAATTTCTACTGACTCGCGTGCATGATGCCAAAATGAGAATATGAGGCTGAGGGTGGCTTCACCAAAGCCACAGAGTTTTAAATTGTTTTTCTGTTTTATTTTAGTTCCATTTTCATTTCTTTGGTCATCAATTTGCAACCAAGAGTAGCTCACATCCCTAAATCCTAAGTGTTGCTGCAGGGCCCTCATCGCTCATATTAAGACCACATTTAACGCATTTGTCCTGCTGAAAATAAAGCATGCGTCATTTAAAATTCATTAACAGGGTGAAGATTGAAATCAGCATAAATAAGTTCCCTTTCAAAGTTCCCAGACTCGAAATGAAACTTCTCTCAACAGGATGATTATAAGGAGCGTAAAAACAGGTGGCTGTGTGTGTTCTCGTGCAGAGATGTGGTAGTTGTTTGTCAGACCCTCCCAGGCTGCCCGGCCTGCCTGGAGGCCATGGTTGACTGTCTTCAATGACACATCTGTCTCTCTCTGAAAGCCGGGCCCTGCAGTCCAAAGAGCCGGCTCCGGTTACCTGAGGGGCCTCCCCTGTACTCTGAGCCCGTATCAAAGCCAGGAAGGAGGCCACATTTCAGACGTCCAGGGGGAAGAGAGAGAGATTGTTTTGCTTCTCTTTACTTTGGACACATCTCTGTTGTTAGGGGAGATGCCATTTCCGGGAATCAATGTCTTTAGCTTTTGTCAGCTGCAGCAAAATAAAGGCCATAGAGAGAAAATGAGACGGGACTTTATCCTGTCGAGCTGCAGCTGGAAGAGTTAATGACTGACCTGCAGTGAAAACACAATGATATGAAATGACCACGTGTTGACAGTCTGCTGTCATTAACATCCCACGATGAGGTAATGGGAGCAAAGATTAAGGAGAAAGATCTCGAAACAAAGGCTGATGCAGGGACACATCTTCACATTGTGCAGTCTCTCTTGTGCAGAGGTCATTTTTGTACAAATGGCTTCTTTCTTTGCCTGCAACCATTTGGCAATTTCATGGCTCATCATGACATCAGCTTTGGATGTACTTTGGAAATAACATTGCAGAAGCAGGTGCAGTCATACTGTTTTTATTGGTTGTCAGATAAATTGTTTTATCTGTGTAAAGTGGAGTAAATCCGATCTTTATGACAATGTGAGCAGCGCAAATCACATGATCTCTTCAATTCAGATTTGGTTCCTTGTGTAGTCCTGAATCAGATCTGGTCTCTTGCAGTGTGACTTCAGTCTGAACAGCCAGATCAGAATCCATGTCCCTTTTACGTCACTAGATTGAGACTCGCTCACATGCTCTGTGATGTTAACAAATAAATCAGAAAAAGCTCTAGAAATGTAGTGATGCCCCTACAGCTGTGGTCTAAAACCCAGAGTCCACTTTGTCTGAGACGGAGACAACACCGAGGTTTGGCACCACTTTTACCCCTAGTGGAGTATTTTCACAGCATGTATAAGTACTTTTACTGAAGGAAACAATCTGAACACCGCTGCATTTGTGCTCGTGGCACAGTTTAGGACCAAATTAATTGCCAGTAAATCTGACTTGAACATTAAGACTGGAAGTGCCCACATAGACATAGATATATACCAGCACTGTTGCAGAAATTCAGACCTGCAGCTTTTTGACTGCAGATCTATTTCCCTGAATTTGAGGCGACCGCAGCCTTAGTGTGGAGCCAGCTGTGCACTGAGGATAAAGACATCCCAAGGGCGAAACAAACTCCAGCCCTGCAGCCACAACACACCTCAGCAGATGGATCGTTTAGTGTGAAAGCAAAACACTCTTCCCTGTTCCCCTCCTCGCTCCTACGCGACTCCTTTATTTTTCATCCGCACACTCTATCTCATTTTCTCGGATTTAATCTCCACGAGGCCTCCCTCTCTCTGATCGTCACAGGAGGGTCGACAGAATATGCTTTTATACATCCAGATGCATTCCATTACAGAAAAATGCATTTCAGAAGAATTGGCTTTCGATTTGACGGGACTGAGACGAACGTCTTTGTAACATCCCCACCAGAACCCACCTGACATGTATTTAATAGCCCATTTGGCCCCGAGGTGCATCTCAATCCACACTGCTGTCAGGAGTGTTGACGTGATGGTGAAGACAAAAAGTTAGAGGCTCCCATTGTGGTGTCAGGACAGTATCATGCTTTGAAATTAGGCCCGTTGTGTTTGGTTTAAGTCGCCGTCTGTAATTCTCGGTATTTGTTT
>JAPQRN010001218.1:0-13181 GCA_037367275.1 Coranthus polyacanthus | reverse complement strand
GTCAGAACGGAACTGGGCAAAAAGGCTTTTAAATTTTCTGCCCCATCTACCTGGAACGATGTGCAGAAAGACTTGAAATTGACCCATCTTGTTTCTCTGGAAAAATTCAAGACAATTTTAAAAGACCGTGAAATAAGCTCTATAGGTTCTTGTAATTGCTCTATGTAATTTCTTTTTTTTCTGATGTGTGTGAAACTGTGACCGTATTTTACTAGTGTTTAGTATGTATGCAGTAATTCCGTTTTATGCTGCCGTCTTGGCCAGGTCACTCTTGTAAAAGAGGTTTCAAATGTCAACAAGTTTTTTTAACCTGGTTAAATAAAGGATATAAATGAATTAATAAAGTTGTGTCTTTTACATCTCTTACATTGTTTTACATCATTTTCATCTTTTTACATCTTTTCCATTGTTTTTGTCTTATGTTTTGTTGTGTGTGACATTCACAGATGGATTCACCAAGGGATCGTCTTTCCTATGTGTTTATTGTTTCATCCATTTAGGCTGAAATTAGTCTTGATGTTGTGAAGACATGCAATGATGCAAAATAATACATAATTCCCCTCAGATGTATTAAAGGAGCCTGTTTTGAAAATGTAAGAGTAGAAAGTACAGATATTTGTGTTAAAATGTAGGGAGTAAAAGGAAAAAGTTGTCAGAAAAATAAATACTCAAGTAAAATACAGATACCTGAAAACCCTAGTGAGGTACAGTATTGAAGAATTTGTACTTTGTTACTTCCACCTCTGGCTGTGATGGCCTGGTAGAACAGAGGTTAAGGCTCTGACAGTGACTTACATTTTGAGTCGTAGGTTCTGTCTCCTCTTTGTTTCTGGAAAGGCAGTTGTTGAAGGGGAAGATTCACAGCCCTTTTTAACACTTAGGACTCACAGTTTGTTGCAGCAGACACACATTGCAGCCTTTCATTTCCTCTTGTCAGAAAGTCCGACAGAAAGTTTCAGTGTAAGAATTTTTAAGCCTTGAAATGAAACTAAATATTCCAGTGAAGGCGGCACGTTTCAGTGACATCACATGTGAATTACATGCAGCATAAAAGACTTATTTTTCCTGTTAAAACTGACTACATTAACACAGACTCAACAGAGCAGACCCCTCAATACGCCCCACACTTTAACACAAATATCTGGACTTTCTACACCTTACATTTTCAAAATAGGCTTGTTACTTTAGTTTTAATGCATTTGAAGGGAATTATCTATTATTTTTATTTTGTGTCATTGTGCATCTTCACAACATCAAAACTGATTTCAACCTACATGGATGAAACAATAAACACATAGAAAAAAATGATCTCTTGGTGCATATCAGGGAATATCACATGTGACAAGAGTAACAAGATGGAAACGATGTAAAAGACAATATTTTATATAAAGGAAACAAAATAAAGAAAATTAATGCAATCTGAGTTCTTATTCAACAAGACAGAAAATACATAAAAGACACAATAAGACAACATTTATGTAAAAGATGTAACAAGATGGAAACCTGTAAAGAGTTTTCTCTACCATTATAACACTGTGTCTTAGGAGCTGTGCCTAATGAAAAGGATAACAAACTATGCTTAGACTTCTTTACCATGTTGTGCTGTCACTTATGGTTGCCCTTAGTAGCAGTTCAGATCCCTTCAGTATTGTTTAAGTAATTTTATTTTGTGATTATTATTTTACAGCACACAAAAATGTGGATGGTTACTTCAGGACCTCATCCATGTGCAGATTTGTTTTGTAATTTTTCTTGCCAGCGTCTGAGTGTAATGTGAAAATCTACAACCTGCTTGTGTGTAGATATTATAAAATGATAATAGTTTAATATCATGTAAAAATGCACAGTTTTTTGTCAGAAACTCCAGGACCACACAAGACAAACACAATGTAAAAGACACAAGATGAAAGCAAAGACTCAAACAGCCAAAAATGATATGAAAGATGTAACAAGATCAAACACACAGTAAAAGGAGACTGGATCGTGGAGAAAAGAAGTCATAATGTTTCAGTTCTGTTCGCTGAGATTGAAACTGATTTACATATTGGAGTGAAGTTAATGTTCATTATTCTCAGTCTATTGTTTTTGTTTTGATTAGAAGTTAGAATGGTTTAACAGTCTTCACATTATATTAATATGACATGAAGTTCAGCTCACTTTACACACAAACAGCCTCTAGAAATGTCCTTCAAAGACTGACTAATGACTTTTATATTTTGAGGACGTTTCAGAGCCTGGACTTTTACACTTTTACTGCAGTAAACAAGTTGAATCAGTACTTTCTGTTTTTACACAAGCATCTGTACTTCTACTGGAGGACATAAAGTGTGGACTTTTGCCGTCTGTGTGATGCAGTTTACAAGGACTGCACAAATGGTTGGTGCTGACATACAGTATGATGAGTGTGTGGTGCTGACTCACCTGCAGCAGCAGGATGAATTGGGGGAAGCGCTGGATAGGTTTGACCATTAAGCCATACAGAGTGATTCTATCTGGACTGGACGCCTGCTTTTTCTGCAAGTCACATGGGAATCACATGTTCAATGTGTGATACTAAGGAAATTAAGCATTTCAATTAGAAGCCATGTAGGCTGATCATTTTGAAGTTCTAAATTGATGTGCCCTTACTGTATTTAATTATGTTTTAAAAACAAACAATCAAAAGTTAAAGAGTACTCTGAGAGCTCAGACCTCCACCAAGGCCCCACGGTCCACTAACTGAACCAAACCCCATTTATAAACACACATAGGCCCCACCCCTTTTTAATTATCTGTGATGGACATTTTGTACTGTATTTTACATTTAATTGATTAATAGATTTGTTAAAATTCATAGACAGATTTATATATTTCATCAAAAATAAAGGCGACACTAGTTAACAACTAAACTAACATGGTTTCATCAGACCGACAACAGAAACAATGTCTGAAACATGACAGGATTGAATTGTCAGCAGCTCAAAGCAAAAATCACAGGTGTTACAGTAAAGAAACAAAGTACCTTGAGAAAGTCCAAGAAAGCAGGTTTGGACATGCAGGCCTTCTTGATGAGAGCCATGGCATTGGTGAAGTTGTTGATGTATTCACTGTACACATTCAGCACCATGGACTTTGAAAACTATAGAAGAAAAGGGTCACGTATAGACTATTCTTAACACAGTTACAAAGTGCTTCACAGAAAGATCACTTAAAACAACAACAAAAGAGGAATAAAACAATCAGAACAAAACATTACAATTCACACAGAGGTAAAAGCTTTTCTAAAAACAAATGTTAGAAGATTTAGAACGACCAACGGGTAGAATTTACCCTTGGTTGTTTTTCAGTTGTACATTACTCCTCCACATTTGGACTTTTCTGAAAATTGTATTGTGTTTCACTTCCTATTGTTGAATATAGGATGAAACTGGATTAAAAATATTATTATATAATATATTATATAATTAAATATATTATATAATTATTTACCCCTATTGAAATGCATTGATTTTTACATTCTCAATACACAGCATTTGTTAGTGTGTGATTTGAACTATCTCAAGTCATTTGGAACAGTTTAAAATGGAGAACAGAAAGAGATTTCTTAACCCATTTTCAGTTTCATTTTAGACAGATTTGTACCATGCAAAGCAATTGGTGTTTTTAAAGATAATTTAATTATAAAAGCAGAGGAATTAAACACAGGTGAGGTTTAACCAAACTCATGTTATGACTTGAGATGTTCTTTAATGAAGAGAATTATTAAATACGACTGACATGCCCTCTGCCTCCTCTCCCTTGCCTGCAGCCTCCCTCCTCCCTCTGTGTGTGTGTGTGTGTGTGTGTGTGTGTGTGTGTTTGCTTAATTGTGGGAGTGGAGACAGGTGTGCAGGGGCTGGGCCATCCAGCTGTTAATCATCTACACTCAGTCAGCTTCAAATACTGACCCCAGTTCTCACCACACTGCCAGTTCACGCTCCAGGACTCTTTGCTCCAGACTATGTTCACACTGCAGGTAAAAGTGGCCCAAATCTTCATATGCGACTCATGACAGTGCAAATGGCACAAATCACATGGAATCTGATCTTTTCAATTCTTATCCAGGCCACTTCCATATATGGTCCTGAATGAGATACAGATCTGATATTTTTCAATGTGACCTCAGTCTAAACAGTCAGATTAGAATTCATATGACTTTTACATCACTTTAAATGCTGATTCAACCGTAACTGGACAGTCACTCACATGATATAAAGTAGTTCAAATGCAACATATACATGAATGCAGCAGGAAAATGAATGCAAAACATCATATATAATAACACTGACAGGGACCTTTTTACTGCACAATGAATATTGATAATACTTCCATATTTTAGCTTAAAAGTAAGGTTAAGAATGTACAACTTTTACTTGTAGTAGTAGTATTTTCACTGTGTGTATTAGTACTTTTATTGAAGGGAATGCTCTGAACACTAACTCCACTGCTTTGTGTGTGACCAGTTCACACTGGAATCTGATATTGGCCACATTTTTAAGAATTATGTAAACAGCCAAACAAAAAATCAGATCTGAGCAATAAATCAGAATTGCACACCAAGGTAGGTAGTGTGAACATAGCCTTTAATTCTGCTTAGTGAAGTTAAACTTGAGTGTCCGCTAACCCTTGTTCTCCTCTGCCTGTAGCTTCCCCTGTTCGGTTCCTCCGTCTCCTTGTTCTCCAGTCTCCTTCCTCACCTGTTCTACCTCTGTCCCCTGTTTGTGGACTAGAAATGCAGCAGCCAGGCACATGGGTATTTTTTACTCACTGCCAGTTTTAGGTATATGCAACCTGCTACAGTCTCATGATATATTGAAAATACTGTGTCAGGCAGTGATCTATGGAGACAAGTTGCATCTCTTTCCACACAGCTTTTAGTTTACAAGCAGAACATCACTATATACACATGCGATCTTTTTCGTTCGTTTTCAGCCCAGGCAACCTGGGTATCATCAGTATAGCAACGGTACTGAACATTATGCTTACTAATGATCCAGGGTTTTATATACATGTTGCAGGGGTGGTCCACCACAGCAAGATTATGGTCTATGCTGTAGCATGAGGTTGCAATAAGATGATTGCTGTTTCTCAAAGTCAAGGATCCCTCCTTGGTCATCACTTCCGTCGTAGACCAGTCAACAGTCCTTCCTACTTATCAATTCACTCATGAATGGATCAGTCTAGTGAGAGCAGGAAAGGTCCCGCCTCCATCTCTGAGGTTCATTATCACATTGACACCTGTGACAGTATTTAGTAGAAAACTAATAAATAATAAAGGCCAAGCAATGTTTATCTGTTCTACTGCAACATTGAACAAACTGAATTTAAATTTACCCCAAATGTAGATATATTTAAATCCAGTTCAAAACATTCCTCTGTTCATGTGCCTATGATTTAACTCTTCATTAATTCTTATTGTACTGTATGACTTCCTGTTATTTAATTTTGGATATTGCACCTTCCTTCAATCATTTTAATGATTTTTTAAATTATATTACTCTCTTTTATATGATTTGATGTATTCTATGCTTTCTTTTCTGAACATTTCTATCTTTTCTGATTTTATTTTCCTCTGGATGTTCTATTGATTTCTAAGCACACTGAATTACCTTTGTATATGAAATGTGCTATATAATGTAAATAAACTTGCTTCCTCTCTCCTAATATTTATATTTACATGCATATTACACTGGTGATGCGCTGGCAGATGCTTTTCTGCTTCTTCTTCTTTGTTGAGGTTTCTTTGCGGTTGTGGTCGGCTCTTTGTAGTTAAGCAGCATTTTTAAGACTCGCGCAGAGGATTATGGGTAATTAAACAGCACCAAGGACACCAGAAGGATCCTTAAAAAATTCTCTAAAGGAAGGAGTCAGTCCTTGGAAGGATCCTGGACATTGGAACAGTCCTCTGACAAAACCTGATGATGTAGCTTTATGTAAATGAATCCTTGAAAGATCCTTCCTTGGCTTTGAGAAACCCTTTATCAGGGTTGGGAAAAGAGCACGATCGCTGATGTTTTACCTTTGACCTTCTCTCTGTGTAATTTGCAAAGTTTTTTTGCTTGGAGATTATGCAGTAAAAGCTTATTTCATTAAATATGCTCATTATCACAAGTTGCTTTATATTTTGTTAAATTCAATTTGTTAATTTCACTCACTTCTTAAATAACAGCTGAATTCAATTAAGAAATTGTTTAAAATAATACAAGAGAGTGAGAACAAAACCTCCCAGGTTTAAAAAAAAAAAAATCCTACTGCTGAATGTGTGGCAGCGAGTCACTAACCGAGGCAACAAACAGGTCTCCGATCTTCTCGCTGTGGTCCCACTCGGCTATGCGGGATGCCAGGGCGATCTGGAACATGGAGTGGCACTGATAGATCTCCTGGAGACGGTAAAATATCTGACGCACCTTTTTGGGGTTTAGGATTTGGCTCTGAGACTCCAGCAAAGGCTTCTGGTATTGCTGATGGGCAAAAACAAGAACAATAAATTCAGTCAGGTTTGTCCATTCCCCTCACATCATAATCTGTTCATGTAGACACTGGAATTCAGTGGCTTTATTATTTCTTGCAACTTTTTCATAATGTAAAAGAAAATATTATCCTGCACAGAAGAATAGGAAGAAGGGGAAAAAAAATTCATTCTCCATTTGAGGAGAATTATCCATTTTATTTTGTATCATTGTGCGACTACCCAACATCAAGACTGATTTCAAACCAAAATATTGCCAGATATTTACTTCACTACATAAGTATTAGTCCATCCAACATTCAAAAATTAATTCCTAACACTGGTCTAGATTCAAAGGGGACAAAATATTAAACTGTGATTTTTGTGATCAACATTGAAATTTCAATTTGTGATCAAAATGTCATCATTTTACGTGAGAATATTCATCTATGCTATATTTGTGATTCACCTGCAGGATTCTCTTAAGGGAGTCCAAGTAGCTGCTCTCACTTTGCACAATGGAGCTGAGGATGAGCCGTCTTACAACCTGACAGAGACATCAGAAAATTCACATCATGACTTCACGCCAGAGGAACATGTCAAACATGTCTGCAGTAGCTGTGAAGTGATCAACTAAAACACTGTTGAAAGCTGATATTAAGTCATGGCTGTGTCACAAACAGTAGTGGCCAAAACAAACTAATCAAACACAACTGCTTAACTGTTTAGATGATGAGGAATCAAAGTCATTATTTGCGTTATATTTCACAATAATAGCCTACAGAAAAGAGAAAGACTGAGCACCCGAAAAGCTTTTAGTTTTAAGTATCAGTGCAGAAAATGTGGAGTCTCCTAAAAGCAATGATTAAAAAATAGCAAAGTAATACAAAAGGAATTAATGAGCACATCAGTCCTGTTGCAAAGAGAAAGAGCAGCAGATGGTAAACAAGATATGACAATGCAGATGTCATGTGTGCATTATATTATTTTTAAAGTGAACACTATTAATATTAGTTATTCACCCGGATTGACTAGAAGACTAGATTATATTTCACTTTTTTGCCATTAGGGAACAGAAATCTTTAAACACAATAGGTGGTGACGTTACAGGGTTGGTTCGTCTCTGATGTGAGCTGAAATACACATGAGAGTGAGAGTCCACACACCTGCTGACTGCTGAGCCCCTCTGGCATGGGACTGAGCTGAGGAGGAGGATGTTTGAACTCACACACAGACACATCCACGTAGCCTGCATCGTCCTTTCCTTCACCAGCTTCATCACAAAGAGAAAGACACACGGGAATCGAACACAAACTGAAATGTCAAAGGATGTGATGCTGGGTTGGCTTTTTAGTTCCACTTTCAGGACCAAGCAGCAATGCGATAGTGCCAAAAACTGCAGTTGCTCAAATGTCTATTGAGGCTGGCTCCAAAAGTCAGTGAATCCCCATAGACCACCATGTTAAAATGTACACCTTTACAGCAACTTAGGCTAGAAATCAACAGGTTCACCATTGTTGTTATGACGTGTTGGTATGACCCGTTTCACAAAAATCTGTTTTGCAGGAAAATCAACTTACTTACACTTCACTTTTTCACTACGTAACATTAACGTTCTATGTGAAAGTACTCATGGTTCGAAAAAATATAATGGCTTGCGAATTAATTACACGAAAAAAACGTCCCCGGTGTATAAAGACCTTTACACTAATGAGACTGTCAGAGGATTCTGTCTTCAAGTTTACCTGTACTTATCCAACCTTATTAATCTGCTTTCATCCATCCACACCCTTCTGACCACACCCACTAAGGAGACAGGAAGTGAGCTGTTTCATCTCATTGGCGAAGTGTACGCTGCACCATCTTTGTGTATAGAGGATCTTTGGTGTAACATAGCTACATTAGCTAATGTTAGCATTAATTCAATACTGCATTATATGGTCAGTCAGCTAGCCTGCAAATTAGACCAACTATTACTATTTAGTGTGTTTATACTTTATTCAAGGTTGATATTACTGTTACCAAACACACCTGGATGCAGTAACACTTATCATGTAGCTGAAATGACGTAGTGGTGTTTAACATGACAGTGTTAGTCACTGTGGTTTTCAGTACAATATTGTTTGATTGGGGAGTTTCACCTTGTTCTTCCCCAGCTCTGCCCTCTTGTCCAAATATGGGCACTTCTGTTTCCAAAAGAACAACATGGCCAAAATGCCAAACGCGAGGCTTCAAAACATCCACGTACAGAATCTATAATGAGCTGTGTGCACTGTTGAAGCTAACAGTAGTTACAAATGTGAGAGCATATTAGTTGAACTAGTGCATGTCAGTTACAGTTCCTGTACCTGTGGAATCTTTTCTCTGCAGGAAAGACACTTTCCGGATCATGGCTAACTTTGTCTTCTCTAATCCGTCCTTAGTACCATTCCTCGCTGCTTTCATCAGCTGCTGTACCTGGAAAACAACATTTACAGACCCAAACAGCCAAGTTTATTACATTATTAAACTGAAATATACAAAAAAATAAAAAAATCTTCATCCCAGCAGCACACCCTCATTATGTTACCTGTCACTTACACATCCTTGTTTTTTTACATGTTTGATATGTATCACATTACTCATACAAGACATTTAAAACATAAAAAAATAATTTTCCTTCTCCTTTTAAAAAGGTTCAGGGTCTAAGATTGACTTTTACCATAACTGTTTTCAAAATCCCCCTCACTACATTAAAGAACAACTACAACCTCAGAGCTGCAACAACACAGTGAAAATCACAAGTTTGGACAAAAACATACGTCTTTATATGTGCTGTTTTCTTTGTGGGGATTAAGTCTTTTTAATACCACCCTGAGTGTGACATCAGAGGAAAAAGGCCGCCATATGAATATGGTCCATGTTGTGCCGCCATGTTTCTACAAGAGCTCAGAAGCAGAACTGGCTTCCTTCCCTTCTTCTTTTTTCCATTTTTTTTCATTTTAGTTTTTATTAGTAATGTAGAAGGGTACATTACTGTTACCTGCTCTGTTTGAGTGTGGACCGGAGTTATTATCACCTTAACTAAAAAGCCCAGAACAGACAAAACAAACTCTGGCTCTAATGAGGGCCTTTCACATTTTTTAGTAGCCAATGGTAGGGCAGAGTGAGACACTACATCCAACTACATGCCACAAAGTGAACCTTCGAATGAAGATAAAAGTGTACGATCACTCTTACCTTAGTGTCACAGCTCTGTTTGATTTGAGCTACATGAGGACCACTGAGACGCACTGCCAGCTCCCGCCTGGTGACAGCACAGCGCTCACTCAGCCTCAGCACATCTGCAGGCAGCTGGAGGTCAGCCAAATACACACAACACAAAAACACACAGACACACATTCAGGACATTATTCATTCTGTCCCACCCACTCCGTTTACATGCACACTAATATTCCAATATTATTATATAAACTGCATACTCCGTCGGGATGTTCTGAAGAAGGCCTTATGAGGCATTTTCCTATTAACCATAAAATGTCCTAAAAACCTTTTGTGGCACATGGTTCTTGTGTATTCTCGTGTTTTTTGTATGTTTTCTAACAGTCAAACAGGCATCAAATATCTTATATCATTTGATTCTAAGTTTCAGTTTTGTTCATTTAAACTCCCAGTTCCTGAGAATGGATGAATTCTCAATTTTAGAAGAAAGAATGCTTTAAACCAGAGAAAACTAGAGGAAAACATGCCTATATTTTTGCTAAGAGGTGAGAAAATTGTCATTTATATTGTATATCTACCTCAAAAGATCGTCATATGCACTTTTGGCCACATCACCCAGCTCTAATTCATAGGTTTGTTCCATTGGTTGGATGACACCGCACATTGTAATGGAGTCACTTTGAGCTCTGAGGCTGTTTTCTGAATTAGTACAAACCATTCCTTTTGGTGGTGGTACAGAAACCTACATTCATGCTTTCAGTCAGGGCTGTAAAAATCCCAATTCAGAGGTAACTCTGTGAATCTTATGGCTGCATGTCAAAAGCAGAGCAGACTACACTTAGCCAAGTCCACAACTGACCTGTATGTTCACACTGCTACTACTATTTAACCAACAATGATGCCCTTTAAAGAGTTTTCTGAACAGGTAAAGTTCACTTTTTTTGTCCCTGTAGGGAAAGTCAACTGTCTGTATTTAATCCATTCTGGTCCACACACAAGGAGTAGTAGCAGTCATTGAAGACGCCCGGGGACCAACTCCAGATCTAAACCACTATCTTGGTCAAGGGTACTGACAGGAGAGTAAACCTAGCATACATATTTGGTGATGTATTACAGGCATTTTACAAGTTGAAGAATGTAAATGTTTGTATCTTTATAGACTGTAAAGCCCTTTGAGGTGAATCCTTGATTTGTGATACTGGGCTATATAAATAAAATTGAACTGAACTGAATTATAGTCTTTAGTGTAATTTTGTATTTCTTCATCCATATGTAGTGTGTTAAAGAGAGATGCTAATCACGATTAGTATGCTATACAGTTGCAGTATTAACACATATTTCAACATAGGATCATATAATGATAGGCCTGTCACAATTATTACATAATCACCATATTACAATTATTCGAGACAACCACAATTATTTTATTCATAATTGTGATAATTGTCTCCATTCACCTGTATAAACACAGCTGGATAAAACTAACAGGAATCTCATATTCCCAGCTTTTTTCAGCATCAGTAATTTCTTTGTGCATTTCAGTAACTGACTTTGTATATTTCAGTTAGTTATGTAAAATCTGCACTGGGCAATTTTTGTTTACAAAGCCTAAAAAAAGCAAAAGCAATTTTTATTTCTATGTTCAATGCCAATAAATGTATTTCCGTCTTCTTTAGAGGTGCAGTATATGTATAGGATTATACTATACAATTATATCAGACATTTAATCATCAACTAAAATTTCATTATCGTGACAGCCGTATCTAATGACCAAATCCAGCCACACCAAGATGACGACAGCCAAAATGCCAAACTACAGGTTTCAAAACCATCTATAAACTAATGGGTGACGTCACGGAGGCATCATCCACTTTTTATATTCAGTCTATGGTTGCAACTGGAACTATCCCTTCGTGCCACCAGTTAAGACTCCATTCAGATCAGATTTAGACTAAATCCTGCGACTATAAAGTGTGTCTACTGTGAATAAAAACACCAGTAGAGGCTGAGTGAGCTGGTCTGACCTTGGTTCAAATGAAAATGTGCCATTTTATTGACAATCAACATACTAGAAAACTATAAAAATGTGCAATATACAAGGCACCCATGCTGCAAGTGATGCTTATCATAAATCCCATTTTAAACCTGGCTGTGAGTAGTGAATGAAATGTTCTTACATTGGGTTTAACGGCTATAAGTCTTGATTGACAGCTTTTTTCTAAAATATATAGATTTATTTGGATCATATATGGTTGGTTGACTCTAAACATATTAATTGTCACATTTAAAGCTATTGCAATTCATTAAAAATTATCTGAAATACAGCTTAAACCTACTTAGCGACAACTTGTACAAAAAGGTTCTAAGAGCACTCTGAATTATTGGCGGTTTTACAGACTTACCCACCGTCCCGTACCCAGTCTGTTTCCTCACAGACAAATGACTCCTCCACATTTCACATTAAACTTCCAGGTTTGCACATAATTGAAATCCACTGCACAGAAAAGCACTGGGACTGAATAAGAGCTCCACTCAAGACACCCGACTCCAGCTGCACTGTCACGTTCAAAACACTACAAGACGAGCTGCTTGGGGGAAAGTCCGAGAACACCTCGAACATGGTGACAGAAGCAGAAGACAGAAGTGCTGACGGAGCAAGGCACTGCCAGAAATAATTCACTTCCTCCTTTCATCAGAAAAGCTTCCATTCAGACTGTACACTAAAGTGCATTTACTGCCTGTGGGGTTATTACCCCCCCTTCAGGTGATTTCAGGTGGACCAATATGGACTTTTTAAGTTTACAAGTAGGGCTGGGCGATATGGCCACAAACGTTACCACGATAAAATCAGTCCATAGTGAGAATTATCAGGATATATGAGAAGTCATTATTTCTTTGAAATTTAAAGGCTGATTTTTGGAGTGAAAGCTGAACAAAGCAGATAGTTATTTGTGGTTTTATATTATTCTTAAAAGACTCAACAAAGTAATGTTTTACAATGTAAAATGCATAAAAACATGAAAACAACACATAAAAGATGATACAAGATGAAAACGTGACAAAAATGACAGAACGGCCTGGTTGGAGCTCTGATTTTGGTCATGATTAGACCTTGTAATGCAGGGTTATTATAGGATACACTGGCACAAAATAGATGAATCCGCATATTAACCATGAACCTATTGTATTTTGTCTTCGTCATAATGAACATATAGTTATATAGTAATAACCAATTCTTTTTTTATGATGGTATTTTCTGCTTTTATTTGACAGTGGAGAGAGACAGCCAATGTGGAGACAGAGAGTAGAACACCATGCAGCAAACAGTCCAGCAGCCACTGTAGCAGAGTTAATGCTGACACCGTTTTCATTAATGACTTTGATTTCTGTAAATATGTTATTCATGTGTTATTATGTTATTATGTTAGTCTGCCGGGGGACAGTGATGCATCGAGCATCTCTCCTCCTCTATCTCTTTCTATCTCTTTCTGTCTCTCTCTCCATGTACTACATA
>JAPQRN010001217.1:0-13183 GCA_037367275.1 Coranthus polyacanthus | reverse complement strand
AAAGAGGGACAAATAAATGTCAAGGTCCCAGAGACAATGAAGAGAGACAAGGGGCCATTGATGAGCTAAAGAAACAGTATCGCGTCTAATTGACACAGAGCAAACTGTACTTTTCCCATAACGCTTTCTAGAATAAATTCAGATATGACTTCTTTCATTTACATCTTTGTCCCTAATAGGAAATCCAGTTATACTTGAAAGTATTTATTTCACAGTATGAATAGGCTGTAACCAGAGTGTTCGCTAGACCTTTTTTTTTTAATGAATTCTAGATATATTAAACAACTACCAGACATATGATTGAAATCATAATGTGCGGAGCCAAAGAGCAGCTTGGCACAATAATTCTCGATGCATCTCTATGTATCGTGTCCTCAGTTTTCAGTATTACTGCACATGGCTTCTTTGTCATCAGTTAATGCAATCTGTCAGACAAATCTGAACTCCCTTTTATTTAGAAAGTGCTTTCAAAAATCAGACTACAACTATCTGTAATATAAACTGCTGCATCTTGTGACTGTGTGACCCAACACAGTACGTAAACTTTACAAAAACATGAATAAATCCTTTACAAATAGAGATGTGAAGATTGTTCTATCCATTTACGATATCTGCATCATGATGCATCTTTGAAATTAAAAACTTCCACACCTCTAATATTCACTTTTACATTTGTGACCCATTTCTACCCTTTTATACATAAATACGTATACATACATTTTTTTAAATTAAATCACCAGTACACAGAAAGTGACTGTATCTTATTAGCAGATTGGTTTTGAGCGTTTCTATTATTACTTATTGTTTTTCGCTTCCTTTCATAGCTAGAAGAGACTGAAACAGCAAACTGAATGAAGAGGAAATGATAAAAGTCAATAAAAAAAGAGCGGATGAGCTTATTGACCTAACATTAACTCCATGGTGACTCTTGATAATCCTGTCAGCATTTATTTTGCCAGTACCAGCTGGCCGCTGCTTAATAACTTGGTCCCATACACAGCCTACTGCAGTCTGTGGATGTGAACTTGCCCATATTACACAAACTGTGCTGCATCCAAAAACTCAAGTCACCCAATAATCCCAAAATGAAAGCTCACGTCTTGTCACACATCAATACGCTGCACACAACCTGCAGGTGTAGCTGTTAAAGCGTATATTCTGTGGCAAACAGTCGACATAAAGGGTCGTGTCACTAAGCGTTGCGTGCATGGAAGTATTAAGAGTATTAATAGATATCATTTCGATATATCTATCTCTCTATATATTATAAATTCAAATAAAATGTTCATGTTCGCATGGAGCAACTAGCTACTCTGGCATAATCCCCACCGGACTGTTTGGATGTTTTCATCTGCATGTGATACCAGCTACAAGCTCATACTGCCTTAACGCACTACTACAGCTGACTTTTTAATATTATAAAACATATAAACACAGACTAAAACCAGTGATGTGGATGACCTCACTGTGTGGTTAAATATACTGAAGGACGTCCCCCAGAACCTGGACCTCCCACCCCAACAACCCATCCACACACCACACTGATACTCAACACCATTTAACTCTCCTTACACTCGCTGTATTGACCACCTGCATTCTTCCTGCTAACACTATATATATCGCAGTTAATACAGAGAGTCGAAGTATGTTATGTTCGCATTCACAACATCTCACGTCTCACTGTCTTTTTGTACAACCCTGACAGATGCTGTCGTTGTGGGATTAGGAGGATTAACGTTATTTGACTATTTGTTTTGCTTTTTGACTTCCTTGTGGGAAACTCATGCATACTGATGGAGGTTTGGGGTTCCTCCCTCGAGAAAAGTTAACATTTTCTATTAAAAAGTACAGAGTTTCACTTGATTTCGGCCGATTATTATTACCACATCTGTGTACAAAAATTTGGAAAAGCCAGAGCAGATCATAAATGAAAAAACACCTAAAGAGGTTAAAAACTACATTTGTTAAAGAAGTCCAGTGGGGACCAACTACAACCATTCGATCTGGGAAAAGTCATTTAGTTAGTTTTGATGGCACACTTTATCTTGTCATGTGGAAGAGGAAAATGTATAGCAATGATATGATGTGTGGATTCATTTTCCCAATAAAAACAGAAGAATGGTGTCCTCTGGGGGAGTTGGGAAGTGTTGACTTCACGAAAGCCATGTGAAATGCAGAGGAGAGGTGTCATCTGTAAAACAACTAACAAGACGCAAATGATGTAAAAGACGGATTAAGATTAAAAGACCTAAGATAAAAATTGTAATGTAAAAGACAAACAACAAAACACAACGAGATTAAAATGACGTAAGAGATACAAAAAGACAAAAAAAAGACTTTCAGAGACAGTGTTTTGACAGTGGAGGTAAAGATGTAGATCTATGGCACTACGTACATGACAGATTTTTGTACGTTTGGTCCCAAGGAGACATCGATTTACTGTTTTGGTACCAGGTATAGTTCTTACTTAGAGAATAATAACTAAAACCTGCCGCCACCTAACAAAAATACCAGGAAAAAAGAAGATGAAGGCAAAGTCTAATGTTTCTGCTGTTAGAAAAGCTGTGTGCAAGTGTATATACTGTCGGCTATTTGATTCTTCTTTTAGTCTTTTGTCACTGTTTAATCGCTGTTCTTTCTGTCTGTTCTCAGTTCTACGGAGCTCCAGACTTATACGAGTCCATGCTGAAATACTTAAACATCGTCTTCACAGCGCTCTTCACACTGGAGTGCATCCTCAAGATTATCGCCTTTGGGCCGCTGGTGAGCTGACAAGCCCATATGCTGCGCTCCACTCTGCAAAACACAAGCCAATTATTCACCATTCCACTGCGTTTCTGTTTACACACGACTGAAAATCTTTGATTGTTGAGCAAAACAACCAAGAAAATCAGGCAAACAGCACTGAATGTGCATCTGGTATGTTATGTAATTCAACATTGTTCATGTGGGTATTAAATTAATTAACCAAATGTGAGATTATTTTTGATTTCTGGTGGTTCAGGGGAGCGTTTAGGGAATAACAGGGTACTTATAATGAAGAAAGCAACAACACGCATACTTTAAGGGGTGTTTCTTGATGGATTATGACGTAAATTATTAAAATAAGTGAAGAAAAGACAAGATAAATGGCAGAAAGCTTCAAAAATAATAAATCTTCTCCCAACACGGGGCCGTGTGGCCCGCAGCGAGGCATTTCATCTCTGGCTCCGTTCCATTTACGAGGCCATTTGTTAAATAGCTTTTCTCACACACCACTTACCTCCACCTGTTTAGCTGTTAAGCCCACACGGATGGGCTCACATCTGCTGGTATAAACACTCGGCTGCTGCATCCCCTCGCCTGCAGCTGCAGGGCCTGGCAGTCGCCTCTGCCCTCAGGAACTGGATGATCGACCAGGCTGAGGAGGTCCAGGCTGCAGGTTTCAACTCAGCAGTTAGAGTACGCAGGGGACGGTGTCAGCATTTGTAGAGATGCACATGATGTTTTGTGCCTAAGGAGATGTCTAGGTTTATGTCTGGTTTGATTTATTTGTCTGTTTTTAATGATTTCTTTCCATTCTCTGGGAACAGTTTTCACTTCTGCAACTTTCACATTTGCTTTTTTCAGTTATTAAAAGGTCGTTTTGGATTGTTTGAAGTGGGGTTTTATGAGGTACTTATCCATGGTCGGTGTATTGAAGCAGACAGGAGTACCGGCGCTGCTCCATAAGCTGGTGTGTCTGGGTTTCACAGGTGAGGGCTGAGCTCAGCATCTAGAGGTCCCTTCAGGGGCCCAGGGAGACGGAGCTCAGCAGGTTTAACACCTCTGAGTTCAGAGCAAACCAAATCTCAGGTATGCATCCATCCCCACTTTTACATTTCTCCTCCACATAGGCAGTAATCATAGCCCTGATGTTGCAGTTAACCCTTTGTTTGTGGATGACACAGGGAGGTTTTTTCTTCCAACGTGCTGCTGTGGACGGGGACAGCTGCGAAACATTTTAGCCACCTAAAAAAGTCCATATCAGTTTAAGTGCATACTATATTTAGAATATTTTCACCACTTAACCTTGGTACTAGACACCGTTTTCCAACAGAGAACTGGAGCCGTTGTATCGCTCACTTCAAAGCCACCCGTCTCCCCGTCAGTTTACCGCTGCCTCCATCAGTTAGTTTGTTTGTGTTATTGTGTGACTTTGGTGTTTTAACCTGTTAGTTTGGATTCAAACTGACCTCATACAACCCCACTTTAAAAAACTCCAAACAAACCCAATCAACCAAATGCACAGAGTTGACCATAACTTTAGCTGTGCATAAAATATTTCCTGGTAAGATTAATTTCCTACAGAGGTTCTGTCTTAATTGTTTATGTTTTGACTAAACCAAACATGCATTCTGTTTTGTCAAATTAATATGATGATTATAAAAAGGAGGAAAAATGTTAATTGTTTTTTGTTTAATGAACAACTGAAAAACAAAAGTGGATTTTGAGCAACTTTTTCCTTCGCCTCCACTAATGTACAATAGAAGCAGATTTTTTCACCAGTATCTCCCTTCCTTGTCTTTCAGAATTACCTGAAAGCGGCCTGGAATGTGTTTGACTTTGTGACCGTACTGGGAAGCATTACTGACATCCTCGTCACAGAGATAAAGGTAAGAGCTGCAGCCGTCGCACAGTGTGTACCTCTCAGTGTCTTTATACCCATCTGCCATGGCTGAAGCAGCTGTTGCATGCATGCTGCGACACAGTAAGCAGCTTTAGTTTCATTAGGAGTGGGATTTCCTCCTGGTGTGTCTCTAAACTGACAATGGAAAAGTTAAAAACATTTTACTTTTTTTATCTACAAGTGATGATTTGTTTGAATGAAGCCTAATCTCTCCATTGTTTTTTGTGATGAATCGCTTTGATTATTCATCAAAAACAGAACATAAGCCCATCCCAAGGGAACAACTTCTAATTATTTGCCTCGTTTGATCAGTTTGAAACCCAAAACAAATCTGATTTAGGATAATGTAAAACAGACAGAAAGCAATAAATTCCCACAATTATGCAATAAAGAAGTAATGGACTGTTTAATTACGAATTTACATACAATTATTTTCATCAAAGACGGATGTTCTGTGTGATTTATTTATTTATTTTTTTGTTTTTGTGGGGTTTTTTTTTTCAATGTTACTGATCTTCAGCTTTTAAATCGTGGATGTTCATTCTCATAGTCTCAGTCCTCAGATCAAAAGCTCAGCCAAGCAAACCGAGAGCACAAAAATGCAATCATGAAAATCAATACGAGAAATGACTTGGGAGTAAAACTGAAAAACCAGTGCACAAACAAAAGCAGCTGCTTGGCAGGAGGAGCAACGTCGCTCCTGGCCTGATTTAGTTCCCTCTGTTGCATCACAGCGAATAAAAAGATAACGGCGTTCGATTACGGAGAATGAGGACTGAGATGAGTTACTGTAGCTTTCTGTGTCGCAAAGTCGGTCTCTCTTTTTGTGCGACTTTCTCTTCTTGTGATCATTAGTCTTCTTTTCTGTCTCTTTCTCCCGCTTCTCTTCTTCTGTTTGTTTTCTCGTTCTGTGTCTTTCCTGGCGCCTGTGCTCTCACTCTGCCCCTTCTGTCACATCTGACACCTCTAGACGGTAAGTGGCTTTTCTTGTTGGCTGCTGATTTTTGTCAGTTCCCTTGTCGGTGTGTGCCGTTTTCTCCTGCAGGCTAATTGTAAAGCGCCTACTGTACCTACTGGAACCTGACGTGGTCTGAAAGAAAAAGATCAGTTAAACTCTCACAGTGACACATCCATCGTCTGGAGCGGTTACAGTTACATAAGACCAGACATTAAAGCGTAAAAGCAAAAAATATATATTCACTGCCATTATGAAGCCAAGAACACCTGAGCTTGCCATTAATTTAATGCTCTTATCTCGAGATCGCAAGTTCATTGTGTCGTTCTCTTGAGATGACAAAGCTTGTTTTATGTTGGAACTTCGTTGTCTTGAAAATAACAAAATAATTAACACAAGAATATGTTTTTGCAAAATAATGAAATAATCAATAAGCTTTGTTATCTCGATATAATGAAATAACTGACCTGTTTCCACCAGAAAATGAGCTTTGTTGTTTCAAAATAAACTGTTTCCATGAGATAAGGAACGAGCTGTTATCTTGATGATAATAAATAACTTGTGGTCTCTGTATAGTAGCATTAAAAAATAATTGCAAACATGGCCATCCTCAGCTTCTGTAGAACCCTGAATGTATCTTAACAAGTTGGTTTCCCGTATTTGTGCCATGATCAAGAAAGAAGAAAATACATAAATATAAAGTATAGTCATGAAGTAGGACTTTTTAGAGACACATTTCTGTCGTAATATCATAGAAATTGCACCAAAAGGTACAACGCTTTGTTCATGACCAGGTACAATGTAAAAGCAAGCCCTCCTCTGCACCATTATCATAAGTAACAGTGAGAACTTTAGTTAACAGGATGTTAAATGTACCTGTTGCTGAACAGTGGCCAAAGATAGTAACGTTAAAAAGTGGCGTCATTGTAGTAAAACTAGAGGAGAGCCGTAAAGTCAGTAGCCATGTTGCCATCAACGTATTTTGAAGTACTGCGTGTGTCATTCAAGTCAATTCAGTAAAAATATATGTTATAGGAATATGTTATGGAAACATTTTAAGTGTGACATTTTAAGTTAGCCACTATTTTAGCCGCTGTTTTTCTTAAAGTGACATAATATGAGTGAATCCTGTTAGTCTCCGTATATCTAACAGAGTCCCTGTTTTCTCTCTCAGGACAAGATGATCAACCTGAGTTTCCTGAGGCTGTTCCGAGCGGCTCGTCTCATTAAGCTGCTGCGGCAGGGCTACACCATCCGCATCCTCCTGTGGACCTTTGTTCAGTCCTTCAAGGTGAGAAAACACAAACCTTCCTGAGAGTGATGAGCTGATAAATGAGTCTGTTCATGCTTACATGACTTAAAAAAAAAAACAAAAAACAAAGCTGAAACAACACTGACTTCAGAGCTTTAGCTTTTTAGTGTGATTGTAAACTTTACAGAAAAGATACCAGTGAACCGGGAGGGACATTTTTTTTATTTCAGAAATGAAACACAAGATGCAGACGGCGGGATCGAAGCGGACAGACGCACGCTGCAGCCTTGGTCTGTTTAAAACTAACTGAACAGCTCTCAGCAGACAGCAGCTCTGATGTTCACACAGTGCCGGTTTGCTCTCCAAATCCCCTGGGACAAGTTGAGTTAAATGCGGAGTGCTGGGCCGCAGCAGAGGGAATTTATAGCAGGTTTAATGTCAGTGGTGAGAGCTTTTAAGCCCAATGAAAATGGACAGTAGCTGCTGAGTGTTAAAAGGTGGCTATTTAATTACAACAAATGTTCGCCTCCTCATTGCAGGGGTATAAATAGCTGGTTAAAAGAATCGACCCTTCAGGTCAGGTTGACTGCTCGGGTTCTTAAATAAGAGTGTAAAATCCTTCAAGGGGGCTGGTCTTCTATGGAGAATCATATTTGTGCACATTTGTGTGTGTGTGGAGGGAAAAAGAGGAGTTTAAAAGAGAGAGAGGAAATGTGAGTGTACTGTAGTTTTGGAGATGTGGTAACCAGTGTTGTGCAAGTTAGTAATTAGTTACAGGGTTTTCTTAGGTTTTCAGAGGGCTTAGGTGATGTCTGGGTTTTGGCATTTTCTCTACGTTTGTGGAAGACTTAGGCACACAGTAAAAATACATTTAAAAAAATTGAATTTCACGTAATTTTAGGCCATTATATATTACCATATATAGATCTGGAAAAGGTAGAGCAAACAAAAAGTTGCTAAAAAAAAGTCCAGTGGGACTGCAGAACTGCAACAAGCTTTGGCAGAAGTCATGTAGTTCTGATGCTCTCCACGTTGATTTTACATTATATGGCTGCTCAGGGTGCGGTGCCTCAGCTTTATAATGGGAGTGAAAACCCTAGTAGTTACTTCTCTCAAAAGTAATTAAATTACTTTCCCATTTACTTCATTATAGAAATGATTAGTTACTTTGGCACAGTGTGCGACAAGACAACTGTCAAATTTGATCTATTATCTGGTATCACTATGATGAAAAGTAATTTGTGGTACAGGTAGCTGGAAAACATCTTTCTGCACGGTGACCCACTTTCTCTGTTTGTCACTGGTGTTTTGCTAATTAGCTGTCTTAAGGCAACAGACTCAGCTCTTGACACCAGTTGCGTATCTTCAACAATGAATGAATGAAACAATGAATGATCCTCTATTGTCATTATAGTAGACAGTACAGTGAAACTCTGGTCATTAAAAGTACAAAAAGACAGGAAACAGAGACACAAGATAAAAACCTACGACATCAAAAGGTAAAATCACGTGTCTGTTTTCCAGTGTGTTTAGTTATGCCTGGCTCACAGCCTGTGCAGATGAATTCTTTGGTTTAAATCTGGCCTTGGTTGTTAGGATGTAGTGGTTACTCACTGGAGCTTCTTGTGGTTAGCTTAGCAGACGCCTGTTGGTTTACTATGATCATATTTCCTGCTCAAAAATCTCACAAGCCTGAACTATCGGTGGTCAGTCGGCTGGTCCGATGCTGTCTGAATGTTGACTCACCTGACCACCGTCGGGTCGGGGGGAAAACAGGAAATTAGGGGAATAGGCTGTGTTTGTCTGCTTTTCTCTTCAGTTTCCATTAGCCTGCTGTTTTTGTGCAGTGTGAAGACAAAAGTAACAGGTAGCCCAATTTAAATTTCAGTAATTGTGACTGCGTTACTAGTTTGACAAAGTAAAGTTTCTGTCAGAGGTTGTGGAGTTTGAACACCGGTGGTAACATGTATAAAAAGGAGACAAACAAAAGGAAAATGAATACAAAGTGTCTTAATAAGGCGTTGGTTCACCACGTGCCTCCAGAACAGATTCAGTGCTCACTGGCATTGATTCTACAGGAAGGGTGAACAGCATTCTAACAAAACGTAGTCCCTCTTCTGGTATTTTGACGATGGTGGCGGAGAGTCTAACACGTCAGTCCAATGTTTAGATCTGGTTACGTTGAAGGTCATAGTATATGATTCACGTTATTTTCATTCTCATCAAACCATTCAGTGAGACCTCTTGCCCTACGGATGGATGCATTGTCATTCTGGAAGAGACCACTCCCATCAGGGTTTTCTTTAAATTGTCACCCGTCTGAATGTGTGGGCTGTTGGTGTCTTTTAACTTGTATTTGTGTTTTTGTCTGCAGGCTCTGCCTTATGTCTGCCTGCTCATTGCCATGCTGTTCTTCATCTATGCCATCATTGGGATGCAGGTGAGTGTTAAGACGCACAAAAGATGTGAAAAATAAATGACACGAAAACACAAAACACTCCACTGTCAGTCTGTTGTATCCCAACTATTCATGCATCCAATGTGAATTCGCAACATTCGGAATTCTTATTCAATAAAGGCTTCCAATAAATTTGCCCCTGTTCATTCTTCAGGATAAATGATGAATTCGGCATCATCTGGAGCTCTCCCGTAAAGATTAGTATGACACATTGTCAGTTCATTGTCTTTATAAAATTGTGTCCTTGTCATTTAATACAGGGCAAATAGAAACACAAATAAGCAACAGGTTTGCAACTGTTGTGACATGAGATCTGTCCCCCGCACATGGTTGGGTGATGCCTTTATTCAGAGTACAAAAGCTCAGAGGAAGCAACCTTGTATAAATAAATGGCGCTTTTCTGCCATCTAATATTGATGTTAGTTGTCAAAGTTATCAAAATATTGATACTGGAAATGAACCATGTGCTGTGTAAAGGCCTTCACGTGTCTGAACAGAAGGAGTTGGTTTCCTTCTCTCATGCTGTAAAAGTCTTTGACCTGTGGTTCATGTACACGCAGGTATTTTCACTTCTATCGAATTAGCATTTAGCAGGTTTACACTTACACTTCTTTACATTTTACCGTGCTGTTGTTTTGATTATGTCTTATTTAGTTGGAGCAAAACAACACAAAGGTCTTTTCAGCCACGAAAGCATAGGAAAAACCTACATGTTGTGCACTGGGTTTAATATGCAGTTAGTAATGCCACAAAGTGAAAGTGGATTGTTTTCTCCTTTTGACCTGTGCTTTTGATTTCATAATGTAAGTCCAGTTTCTGACTGTGACTCCAACTCATAAACCTCACCGCATGTTCTTATGGAATTCCAAGCTTTGTGATTATTGATCTTGTTGGACAGTGTATTATACTTCTATCTCATAAGGCCGACAGTGTATAGATGGACTCAAATATCAGCAGTTTATATAAACTCTTCTCCAGAAACAGATAAAGTCATAGAACAACAAATGAAAAAATCTATACAATATCAGTCTTATACAACAAGCAGGAATCAATAAGCACTACCTTGGTAGCCTTATACAGTAATAATATAATAATCCTTTGGGGAATGCTTTGTATAGGTGTCACCAATACAACAGCACTCGTCTGCCTCTAAAATAACAGTAAAGCTGAAATGACACATCTGTGAAACAGTATTAATAAATGTTTAATACATAGACTTTACAAAACTAGTATTACAGAGTTATTGCTTCACATTGCATAATATTGCACAGGTTTTTTTCTGTCAATGCGAATAATTCCAAATTTGTATCGTTTGAAGCCAATGCTTAGAAGCAATGTTAAAGATGATTATTGTACACAACCAAATGGAAAACTAAATCTACCAAAGAAAGGCAAAGATCTCTGGCTCGTTACCACTGGCGTAGGCAGATTTAAAGACATTCGTGACTTTGTGATCTTGGTGTTGTTTTTGTCTTCTAACGCCCTTTGATTCAAATGTAGAATCCTGATTTGTTTTAGTTGTCTGATGCTGCTATGTTGAGTTGGCTTTTTAAATGAGGAGACTTTTGTTTTGGCAAGATTTATAGGGGATGTCTGGCAGCTGAGACAGAGGACACTGTATCCAATATCAAGCCATTTCTTTTATCTAAATTCAATGTTACAAAATGCATTCAATTGTGATACATACAAAATTTAATTTCTAAGTTCCTCCTAGTAAATTCCCAGTAAATTATGATTTGTCATGTGGTCATCCAAGTTAAAGTGTATTGTAAGTACATCTTAATTTTTTATTTTTTCTTAAATTTAACAAATGCGTTGGTGTTTTTCATTTGGGTTTTCTGGTATTCAGTGTGTGGGGTGGAAACCTCATTCTACTGAGTGTTTTACCATCCTTTGTGTTGGTAACAAAACTATAAAACATCCACATGACAAAACTGACTGACTTAACCATAAAAGCAAAAAGCAGACATTAAAAAAAGACATGAGACATGGCTGCCCCCCACGAACTACAATAAAAGAAAAAGAAAAAAAAAACTACTACTACTACACTTCCTAAAATAAAATAAAATAATTACTCTGTGGAACCCTCACAATATAGGCTGGACACAATATAGACCTGTTCAAATGTGTAGCTGAAAATCTTTTGATATTTTAGCACAACCTTTACTTTTTTCAAGCTATTTCAAGCTATATTTGTTCCTTTTTCAACACACGTCGTATCGTGTAAAATCGTATCAGTTTGTGGTTGTTGTACAGGGTCAAGGTGTTACATGCATATTTGAGTGCTGTCAGACGTCTCTGGGGTCCAGCAGTCAGAGTTTATAGGCCAGCAGTGTGGACTTGCCGAGGGGCGGATAAATATTTAAAATAGGCCTCTGGGTTGTGTTACAGACCCACAGCGGGGTGTCAGTATTGACAGTTATACACTTCTCTCAGTTATATCAGTAATAGTTGTGTATACTGTTAATTTTGGGTGTTGTATTCTGTGTTAATCACCTGCTCCCTCAGGTGTTTGGTAACATCGAGTTGAATGAAGAGACCGCCATAAATCATCACAACAACTTCCAGACGTTTTTGCAGGCCTTAACCCTTCTCTTCAGGTAATCATTATGCTTAAGTACATCGACATCGACACATTCACTTGATCTTGAATTGCACATGTGCACGGGTTCATGTACTTTTATTGTGATTTTGTGTGTTTCAGGAGTGCAACAGGCGAGGCGTGGCATGAGATTATGTTAGCGTGTCTCAGTAACCGACCATGTGATAAGCTCTCAGGAACCGCGGGGAAAGAGTGTGGAAGTGACTTCGCCTACTTTTACTTTGTCTCCTTCATCTTCCTCTGCTCCTTTCTGGTTAGTATGTGAGAGGGCAGCTCTGTGTTTTAGTGGGGTTTCATGTTTTTATTGTTATTACACACACATTTCTACACTGATTGAATGTCCCTGTGGAGCCAAACAATATGATGTTTCCTGCTGTGAGAAGACCCTTTCTGCAGTCTGTGGCATAACAAAAGAGCTCCTGCTCTCCCAAAATATAAAACAGAAGTTTTTTAAATATCAGTCAGTGCAGTGCAATTTGTGAAAAAAGGTCTTTTTAATTCATGAAAATAAATCATGAACCACAGTGGGTCTGTACAGTCTATGAAGCATGTTAGGCTATTTCTTAAAGTTGTTAAAGTAACATTTATAGAATAATCATGGCCCTCAGTCAAACAATTTCGGACGGAGGAATATTTTTATGATTTTAATTTATAAAATAGTGTCGTATTTCCACCCTCATACAGGAGCATACGTGATACACAACAATGCCAGAATTAAGTCCCCGTTTCAGTACCATGGACAGCAGCACTCGGCCGTGTTAAAACACAACACTGTTGTTTTGGAGAAGATCGTGACTCATTTTCAGTCGTAATGATTTTATTTCCTCGGTGGCTGCAAAACACATGACACAAACTCCTGCAGGTTAAAGTGGACCGACACTAATACTACAATAGTGAAATACCGTATTTACACTACTACTACTACTAAGTTAATATTAGTGGAAAGTGTAAAAGAAAGTTTGGAGAGCATTGTCACACATATACTGTATTTAATTAAATAAATCCTTTGAATATGGTGAATAAAAGTCATCCTCAATATAATGTGTAATTAGATCACTGAACCCTGCGTAAAAAGTTTGTAGTTTGTAGTAGTTTTTTGGGTTGAAATGCAATACCACAAGTATAATCTGTTAAATATAAACATGTTGATTCCATCATCAAATATCAGCACTGCATGTCCTTTTCTAATCTTCCTCAAATGTTTCTTTCTAGAATAAGATTCGTTAGATAGAATTTTGACTTTTTCACTTCCTTCACTAGATGTTGAA
>JAPQRN010001215.1:0-13191 GCA_037367275.1 Coranthus polyacanthus | reverse complement strand
ATATATAAGATAAGCTTTAAGGCAATAAGATAAGCTTTAAGGCAATAATTTTTCAAATGCACAAATTTAAACAATGTTCAAGTGTCAAATCAATTTCCATGACAGTCCAGTAAATCTGAAAAGAGAACTGAGCTGAGAGTTCAGATGATGAAATCTTTTCACTCTAGTTGACTCCATACAAACTACTGGTCATTCAGTCATACACTGTGACAGACCAGTCAGGTCCAACCATGTGACCATCATAAAGAGGTGCTTCCACATATGTCACTATCAGCTGCTTATACAACTGTACATGGAGGTGGAATCACGTACGTTGCTCCTAATGTGATATATAAGACTGTAGAGTGTTTACATATTGCACTTTGAGGCCGCTGTGAGAGAGCAGAGAGAGAGAGAGAGAGAGAGAGAGAAAGCGAGCATTGGCAGCACACCGATGGTTCGAGCGAGCTAGAAAGAGGAGAGAGTGCCCTTGGCGACTACATAAGAGAAATGAAACCTTATTTTCTGAGTGTTTAACGGCGTTTGCAGTTCTAAAACACAAATAAACACACCCACACCTTAGCACAACCTTTAGGTGATGCTGTTCAACACTGACCATAGGTCAGCTGGCATAGGAAGTAAGCAAATAGCCTTAATTTTGTTAATTTATTTTAGTCCATTAATTCTTTTAAAATTAATCATAATATTAACAGCCCTAATTAAGGTACAATAAATGTTAGCCTAATAATATGTTTAGTGAAAGTACTTTCACTGGTTAAACACCTTGTCAATAAGTAAAGCCAGGATTTAGGGAGTGTAACACAAGACACAAAGTTCAAACTTTTTTCTGGTGCATCTCATTAGTTTAGTGAAGAGAAAAAACAACAAAAGTACACACCACAGAAACAATCTATACTGACCTTCCCAATATGAGGAAAATCTACAATGAGTGATAATATAGTTCAATACTGCCATGACGATGTGACTTACAACATAAACAAATAAACTAACCTAATAAACTAAACAAATAAACTAACCTAAAAAAAGATTTTTTTTTCAGCTCCAGGCAGTGGTTGCCATGATTTTTGGTGTCTTCCTTTGTCAATTACCAGTCTGTGGTCACTCAGTCTGTACTTGGTTTGGATATGTCTCTGCTTTTTATCCCTGACAGTAGACAAAGAGACTGCAAATTCATCATCTGTTTTTAGGGCCAGATTAAATTGAGTTTAATTCAGTTTTATTTGTACAGTCCAATATTACAAATCAGAGATTTGCCTCAAAGAGCTTTACAATATGTACAATGTACAACACCCTCTGTCCTTAGACTTGGTTTTGAGTGAGGAAAAACTCCCTCCAAAAACAACCATTTAACGGGAAAAAAATGGTAGAAACCTTAGGAAGAGCCACAGAGGAGGGATCCCTCTTCCAGGACGGACAGTGCAATAGGTTTTGCGTGTACAGACATTTGGATAAACAATGAATAGAGATTTATAAATGTTACGTACAACAGAAGAATGTATTAATTATAGGTGGAGTGATGATGAGCAGCTTTTGGGCAGCAACTGGCACAAGACCTGGACTTCACAGCTCCAGCCATGGAACCTAGACAGAAGGACAGGATAACCAAGCACTCAGACAGACACAACACAACATTCACACAGACAGACAGATTTAGTCTCCAGTCTTCTATTGAGTAAACTGTTGTATAGTCTGATGCAGTGGGGATGAAGTATCGTCTGTAATGTTCAAATGGCCAAATGAGTGTGTATGTGGCTCCTAAAACTTTGGCGGTGGTCTCATTGGAGGATTAAAGAATCACTGTAGGGCGCAATTATTCATGCTCCGCAACCAATCAGAATAGTTTTTATTTTCTTGTGCTTATGTGATTGGATGATTTTCGCTGCGTTGCCAAGTAGCCTTGGGTGAGATCCAGACAGGATACATTTCAGGATCAGAATGAACGTAAAGCAGACATTAACATGCTCCAAATGTCACAGGTAACACAGTTTTGTCTTTTTCAGCCTGTTACTCCTCCATTTAGTCTCCTACACCTCTGTGCTTTACACAGAGACTGTATTTTTACAGAGTATGAAACCAAACACCACTTGACTACTCAGCTCCTCTTTAGTGTCTATTCTGTGGTCAAGTGGATAAGCAGTCGCCTTCCGAACTGCCGGACCGGGGTTCAAGTCTGTTGAGACACGAGGCTTTCACTTTTCATTAAAATGCTTGTGTTATTTTAATAATTTTTATTACAATGAAAGACAATGTCAACACAAGCATTATTAGCTGAATGAAACATAAAAAAATGTTTTAACAACACACCTATTTTCGAAATACATTGGTTTGTAACGTAATTAGATCATATATTTTGCCCCCTATTCCATAATATAGTCTGTAATAGAGTCGGATGCATTTTTGAAATCAATAAAGCATGCACAATTTCACCCATTTTTTGCACTTCAGGAATAGTGCAGAATTATTGGAAATGATACTGATAAATATAAGTACAACTGTGGACATAGATGCAACAGTGGTTACTAGGGTCTGATTTGTCCTTACTCTTATGAATGGGGGAAACAAGCACTTTGCACCAGATTTCAGGAAAACATCCTGACTGTAATATGATGTTGAACATCTTCAATTGAACATCTGGTTGTAGATGATATTGTTGCTAACTACTTATGGTCTTAACAAGCCAAAATTTTTTGTTGAACTATTTTGTGTAACGTTTATTTTTGTACAACGGAAAGTCGATTAATAACCTCCTTTTTTGCATTTTCTATGGTGTGAGCTTTGTGGATAAAAGATAAGAGACTTAAAGTTTGCATCTGCATCCAGTTTATATCCTAAAACAGGTGATCAGAATTCATTTTGGGGCTCAGAGACAGCTGGAGCACACAGCATGTTTGGCACCACTGTTTACAGAATGGTATTGTTCAGTAGTGTGGATGCAAGCTGTCTGCAAACTTTACTAGAAAAGATGTCATGTTGGTGTCCACCACCAACAATGAAATGCAGAGTCAATTCCATTTTATGTATATAGCCCTAATCACAATACATGATTATCTCAAGGCACTTCACAAATTCAGGTTAAGACTACAGAGAAAAAAACAACAAATCCTCCTAGAGCAAGCCCAGAGCAACAGCAGCGTTAACTTTGGTTTTGCTTCCATTTCTGACACTAACACTATACTGACTTAGTGTGCCCCATGAGATACAAACTGATATTACGACAGGTGCATTTGATATGACAAAACTGTGATTTATTTACATTTTGTTGATAATTCTATCTAATTTTTGTGTGTTTTAAACTACAAATACTCTAAATTACCCCTTTAATCTCCATTCTGCCAGCACAATATGTGTAGTTACAGGACTCACTGGAATTTATATTTGCAGATGGCCATCATTAAAAGTAACCAGTATTAGGCAACTTTATGTTACTGACCAGGTCTGAAATGGTAGTGGATGCACAGACATTTAGTTTCTTGTAGAGGTCATTAGCCACAAAGCAAGAAACAGTGTTAAGCAGTTCTCTTAAACTAGTAAAGAATAAGAATCAATCTAAACTCTTTTTAACAGCACCAAATATTAACACAAAGTACTTGTTTGATTCTAGTCACAGGAAACAAACTTCTCTCTTATTACTACATTAGAAGGAATTTGGTCTTAATTTATCTCTTTGGCTTTTTTCCAAATTTGCTTCAGTCCATCTTTCTTTGCTTCCTTTCTTCTTGTTCAGGAGGATGAATGTCTGGAGTTTGGGTTTGAAGACATTTAATTTTCCTCCACAGCATGTGGAACATAAGTGTCAGCATGTGCACATGCACAAGTGTGCCAAGTTTCCACAGGAGCCTGCTGTTATGTTCAGGACGCCTTTTGTTCCATGCATTTGATAACCTGGTGAGGTATTGTGTAAGAATAAGTCACCAGCCTCCCATCTCTCCTCCTCCTCCTCCTCCTCCTCCTCCTCTTTCATTTTCTCTCCTAACCACATCTATTCTCTTCTGCTTTTTTCATTCTTATCTCGACTCATCCCTCTTCTTTCCACTCGACTTTTTTTTTCTTCTTCTCTAATATCTGCCTTCCTTTCTGTCATCATCTCATCTCCTTGACCTTCTACATCCTCACTCTGTCTCTCTTTCTCTTTCTGCTTCTCTGTCATCATTATTACAGGCTTGATTACCTGTCATTATAGCTCATTAGGGGCCTATCAGCATGGCGACAGGCAGGAGGGAGGGAGGAGGCTGAGGAAGAATAGAGGGCACCTGTCATCACCCCACCTCCACCCGCCATGCTCAGTGATCGAAATTACCCAGTCAGATGGATGGTTGTGGGTTCAGGGGTTTCTAGTACAAGTCTTAAGGTGTGTCTTGTGTGTTTGATGTTTATTACTGTTATGTGTGTGTTCTTTCCTTTCATTGATTCCATGTGTTTCTGTTTAATAAATGTCAAGAGCACTGTCAAAGCATATCGAATATTAATGTTGACATTTTTTTCACTTATTTATTTATTATTCATTAAATTTTTATTATATCAGATGTTCAGTGCATCACTGTCCCTCAGCAGCCTAGGACTATGCAGCAAAACAAAGGGAAGGATCACGGTCACCTGAGCCAGTACTAACTATACGTTTTGTCAAAAAGGAATGTTTTAAGTCTAGTCTTAAAAATAGAGAGGGTGTCTGCCTCCCAGACCCAAACTGGGAGCTGGTTTCACAGGAGAGGAACTTGACAACTGAAGCCCTGCTTCCCAGTCTAGATTTAGAAACTCTAGGAACCACAAGTAAACTCTGGCAAGAGATTGTCTTAGGAGTGAAATTTTCTTTCTTCTGACATTAGAAGGTCACCCGTACATATTTGTATTTAGTTAAATATGGGTACAGTTTGTCACAGAATAGTGCAGGTAGAGGTCTCATGCAATAGCTCAGTCAATTTAAGGTTTTCAACAATTGTTTGTTTGAATATCTTTTGGTAACTGTTTTTCAGTAATGTCTCTTTCTCCGACCTGTTTACATTCCAGTTAAGTTTAGCGACCCTGTTAAAGCACAGTTCTCTGCATGAGAGTTGTTGTTGTCTCACTGATAATTAGGGCTGTGTATTGGCAAGAATTTGACGATACAATATATTGCGATATATTATGCGTGTGTCTAAAAGTCTAACAAAACCATCATAGTATAAAGAACAGACCAGCATATTCATAATTACTGTGGTAGCATCATAAAGAAGCAACAGAATGTAAGTAAAGTAATTAATTAATACAGCTATTTGTTTTTATTATATACGTTAAAGGTTATTCATAAAAATACAAATGCAAGATAGTGACCATTTTGAAGAACTGGACGATGTGCAGAAGTAGAAATGTGATTTTGACTCAGATCGTGTGTTGTAGTTTATGCAAAGTTAGTGTCTAATTAACACTTTTTTGATTTGATGCTTAGACATTTTTGAGCAGCAGGAGGTCGACAGCTCCAATGACAAAGCAGAAACTCTGACAGGAAGTAGTCAGCATACTGCCACTAGCGTTAGCATCATAGAAACAGCAAACTTATCTGACTTATAACATTACCACTGATGGCTGAATCTGAATTAGACTGACATTTGACTCCTCAGCCATGCCGACTGTCCCTAACTAGTGCAGACTGGTGCAGACTTTGCCCAACTGGGAATTGTGGGTGAAATCTGGCTAAAAATCTTGTAGTGTCTTAAGACTTTAGAAAACATCTTGAGGTCTGCATTTATCAATGAGATCAGGCAGAGATTAGCACACTCCAAGGGGTCCTTAACAGGTTTAGGTATAACCATGATTGTGTTTTAAAAAACACTGGAGGAATTTTGCATCTTTCAGGATACAAAGTTAAATGGTCAAAATCTGCACTGATGCTAATTAATGCAGACCAAAGTAGGATGTCTTTCCCTCTTGAGATAATTGTGATGGAGGTTCTCTACTTAGGAATTACAGTTAGTACTTCCCTGCCTCTGTGGCTAAAACAAATTAGTCTTTAATTTTGAAAAAACTGAAGAAGACATTAATAAATTGAGGCACCTGCCAGCATCAGTCTCAGTCCATATATCTGTCATCAAAATGAACGTCCTACCCCAAATAAATTTTATCTGCACAGTGACACCCATGATGCCTCCAGCAAAAAATGGACTCCTTATTATGATTTGGAATGTTAAATGACCCAATCTAAAATGGTGAGCTCTTCAATTCAAAACATCAGATGGGGGATTAGCTTGTCCAAACTTTACACTACATCTCTGTGCTTTTGCATCGAAGAATCTTAGCTACTGGATGGAGGAGGACAAAGTTTCTTAATTTAAAAATATAGAATAAGAGCTAATAGCACCAGTAAAGTTCAAGGGTTTCATTCTCAGGTATGTCTAATAAAAATGTGGTTTATATCACTGTCCAATTTCAACATAAATGTTGCAAGTGTAAAAAGATTCCTAAATTGTAAAAGTGTATGGTGCACATCTTTTATCTGGGGGGGGGAAACCAATCATTAACAAAAACTCAGAGGATAAAGGTATTATGAGTCTTCAGGATATAATGGGGCAAACACAATCCTTAGCTTTCAAGAACTTGTCTCCCGATTTAACATTGATAAGCACTCTATCTTCATTTACTTCAGAGTAAGATCAGCTTGTAAAGCCTACGGGGTTCCCTGGGGGTCAGATTTAAAGGACCATCCCATTTTAAATTGTTTGGAAATCTCCAAAACAGATAGTGTCATCTATCTATGATATTCAGAAATAGATGCCTACATCAGGAATGAAAGCTTGGGACTGAGATTTAAGGGACTTGGGACAAAACTTAGCCCGGACACAATTTGGGTTAATGTTGTTGGTGCTTCAAAAAACCCAAATCATCAGTATATACATCTGGAATTTTGTCATAGAGCATACTTAATGCCAAGAATTAGACATCAGATAGGATTGTTTCCTACTCTCTATTGCGCTTTCTGCCCCCACGGAATCATTGGATAATTTATGCATGTTTTAGGAGTATATCCAGGGGGTTTTAGTTTGTGGGGGAATGTTATTGGTACTCTTGCAGGACTAACAAGGGTATAGTTACCAATAGACCTTGGCTTCACAGCTTTTGGGACATTTCTTTCCTGGAGCTATCATCAGCAAGAGTCAATAATGCATGGCCAAACACAGTCTTAATGTGGACAAATTTGGTGTCTGACTTGAAAATAGTAATCCTGTGGTTATCGCCATCTTGTTGATTGGTTAGTGGAAGTGGGGACGGTGAAGAGGATGGGGTCTGGGTAGTGGTGGAGTGGTTGGGCTTGGTTGGTGACTGGGTTAAATGTTCAAAATGTAACCGGCAACTTGCAATAAAAAATTAATGATTAAATAAGTCAACACATAGATATAGTAACTAACTCATTTGTATTCTCATGTGTCTTTTTCCTTGTTCTACAGGGTTGGGAGGAGAGTTGTGACGCTGCTGTCTCCCACCTCCTGAGGAGCTGCCTGTCGCGGAGCCCTAAAGATCAGGCTACCTCACTTGCCCAGACTGGCGGGCCCGTACTTGGGCTCCCTCAGGACACCGCCCGCCTCAAAAAGCACATCACTTTGCTTTGTGATCGCATTGGCAAAGGAGGCCGCCTCACTCTGACCTCTGAGGCTAATGTTCAAGTCCCTGCCCAGGTCCAGAACCTGGCTGCACCTGGTGAGTTGAGGAAGTAGCAGGAAAAGGATGGAGGAAGGGAAGAGAGGGACTGACATATAAAGCAAGAGAGTGTGGAATGGAGGAGGGAGACTGGGCCATGAAAAAAATGTGTGTTGCATGTCTGTTGGTCAACAGCCCTGTATAAGCCAGTCCCTGGTGTAGACTTGGACAGTCAAAAACATGAAGCCTATTCATAGCCATTTCATTAACAGTAAACACACACTTTTAAATGTATCAGCACACACACTCATAAAAAATTTACATACGGACTAAAAATACAGAAACTAGGTACACATTTCACACAGATGCAGGCACAAAAACACAAAATCTGTGACACTATTTCACATGCATATAAAACACACACTTTGACACACACACTTGTAAAAGCATGAATATACACAAGTACACACAGTTGATTTGACACACACACTTCAAGGATCATTAAGTCTTGGCTGAACTTTATAGAAGTCTTTCTGTCAAGGTCATCAATTACAGTCTACATTCAATGCCTTATTTTTCTCCCATAATCAATCCTTCTTATCTATATTCCTTCTTTTACACCTTAAGTGCTACACATGTAAAGCAATTCAGAAAAACAGAACGAAAAACACATATCTTGTTTTTTAGTATTCAGTTAAAATATTCAAACCCTTACCTGCAAATTCCATTTCCATTTATAGCTGATTTCTCATTTCAAAGCTATAAAATTATATTGTCATACTGAGAGCTGTTTCTAAAATTCCACCATTTATATAATGAATACATTTTTGCACAGTGTGCATTATTTGTAGTGCAAAACAATTGGGTTAGAAACTGTTCATTTTTTGTGGGGAAACTGTTATATGTCAATGGTCAGTTTAACTTGTGCACTATAGGAATCATCTGCAACTCAAAGGATGTGTAGCAAATAGAAAACAAGAAATAACAGAGTAGAAAAAGGTGTGAGTGTAATGAGGTCTATAAAAAGTTGAAGACTTGGTAAAAGGCATTAGGGTGATTACAGTAATTCAGTGCAAAGTTCAGTTGAACAGAACAAAATAAATAAATTGTGTACATATGTCTAAGCAAGACAGAGTGACTGTGTTTATGTTTCCTTGTCATGTGGTCTTCCCACTCTTCCTTTGGTCTGCTGCCAAAAATTTACTCACACACATGCTCATACAGCACTGCAATAAAAAACTTGTTTGTTAGGCATCTTCCCATGTTACTTTTTCAACTCCCTGTAAATGTAAATTTGTTTATGTTTCCAACAACACCAGCGGCAACCGTTTCCCTCGGCAACCGCAGACACGTGCAAATACCACACACCACACCCGACTTCATTGGTTTGTGTGCTTGTTAATGTGTTTATGTGAGAGTAAAACTTTACAATACACAGACTCCTACACTGAAACATACACTAAGCCTGACATTATCACTCTTTGAGGATGGTCACATCTTTCTAAAAGAGTGAGAGAGTATGAGAGAGGAGGACCACATTTTTGTTTTGTTTTTTTAATGCAGAGAGAGAAATTAATAAAAAACATGATTTTTAACTACAAGTAATTATTAAACCTTTGATGTGCTGTATGGCTGTACAGGCATTGGGAAGAATGAATTAAATCAAATTATGAATGCAATATTTTGAGTTTAGTATATTTTTTCTTTTCATATCAATATTTTTAGTCAGAAATACGATCTAGTGGTAACTAACTGGAAATGGTAACTTTTTCTCTCCTTCTCTCATCACCTAACCTTCTGTTTCAACATAATGACATCATTCAGACCAGCTGACTTCAACAGCTGTGCTACACACATACACAACTGGTAATGTCAAGAGTGTTTATCACATGGATCATTAGTGTAGGAGCCAAATATAAAACAAATGGTTGTTTGTTATTTATTTGTTTATGCATTATACATTAACTTAAATTGTGTGGTTGGTGTATATGCCCATGTGGCCACCGTCGCTTTAAATTCTTGAGCATCACCCATTGATGTTGTCATAGTCATTAATACCAACTGCGACCAAGGCATGCTGTGCTCTTCTGCTCCAGTCTCTTCTTTTCTCTCCTGTCATGCTGGAGCTGTAATAGTTTTCTTCATTCTTCTTTTCATTCTTCATTTTTTCTGCTTTCTTGTGCCTTTTTGGCTGTCATTGTCCTATATTTCTTGTAGATGTATATGCTTGGCTCTGATGTAATGTAATGTATAGATTTATTTCTCTTCTCTTCTGAAATGAAATTAAGAATGTATTTTCACAGTCTAACTGAAAGTAAGAAAACACACAGACTACATAACCATCTTCTTATCCACACATTCTTATAGTGACTGAGTTTGTGTGTGTGTTGCAGTTATTTTCACTGGTAGCTGTGGTTTGGAGCCTGCATCTATTTTAGACTCAAAGAGTAGAGACAAGACGGGCTGCATTTGTGTGCATATGTGTGTGAGCATGTGTGTACATATATGTATGTGTGTGTATGTGTAAGTTCAGAGCACTTAGAGCAAAGGAAAATACATGTAGTATGTGTAAGTGTAGGTCATGTCTTGTGTGCAATCCTGACCAGCTGTCTTTGTTCTCTCTCTGTGGTGTTTCCAAATTGAAGAGATTCTCCTCCACAGGCTATTTATAAAATAGTAGAGGTCTATTTTGGAAATTACCTGAACTACATCTTTCAATAAATCTAATAAGACAGGGGGTTGTCCTTTTCACTACACAGGATAGATTTGTCAGGTTTGACTTTGACTATATTTGCCAAGTTACCAAGAAAGTCACCTGTATGAAGTACTTACCGTATGTATAAAAAAAACGTTGCATGTTTAGATTGTGAAAGGTAAACAGTATGTAACAGGTGTCAGATGGCTCAGATTCTCTGTCTTTCTCTCTCTGTCTCTCTCTCTCACTCACACAGATACAATCACTAATTTTTTTAAAGAAATCTTTCATCCTAGTTTTCAAAACTTTGTCAGTGTGTGAAGAAGTTTCACACACACTGACAATCTTTGTGTGCCTGCAAAGATTGCTTAGGGGGATTGAAATAGCATAAAGCCCACAGCCAAATTGCTAGTGACCACAGCAGCACTGTCACCCCCATCTTCAAACCGCAGCCTAGAATAAAGCAGGAATGTGCTGGTGTCTCCACTTCACAGACCAAGACAGAGATGTCTATTGGAATAAGCTTCAACCAAGTTGTCCAAAACTGACTGTCTGAAGAGGCCCCAAAGTGTCACAAACTGGACCAAACAGTCCCACACTGTTGCACAATTCCCTGAACTTCCCTTAAGTTTCCCCAGCTATGTACAGACTGGCCCACAACTATCCAGTCAACTGTGCTAAACTTTCTTGAAACAACAGTTATAGCTCTTTCAATATGATTCCAAAATTCTCAAAATGTTAACCACCCACCAACTTCCTTCAAATTCTCCCTACCCGATTATTAGAATATTGGAACTGTCTGCCATCATCTGCAGATGATAGAGATTGATAGCAATAATTGTAAAAAAAAAAAAAAAAAAAAAATTCTTGTGGCAAAGTTGAAGATATTAAGCCATGTTTTATGTTGTTTATGTTTTATATGGTTTCTGTGGGTCTTTAAAAAGTAAAAAAAAATATATAATCGTAATATTAGGTCTTAAAAATGTTAGGACAGGTTTTAAAAATGTATTATTTAAAATTATTATTATTATAATTAATTTTTTTTTTTTAAATGTTACGTTTTTGGAAAAAATTGTCTACTATAACAAATACGTGGAACCAATAAGCACTAATATAAACTGTGCTGTCTAATCAGAATTTATTGTGGCCCATCAAACAAAAACTACTTCTAGAAGTGATAAATTAAAACTGTTTCTTTTAATGTTAATCTAACATGGGTAAGTGCAAGTTCAACAAGATTGGGCTCAAGAACAGTCCATTACGTGCATGGTTGAAGCCTGTTAAAAATAACAAAATTAAAGCCTGTTAAAATTAGGAACTCTGCAGGTATAAGGGGCATCCACACTGCTGAATGATAACATTCTGTAAACAGTGGTGCCAGACATGCACTGCACGCTCCATCTGTATCTGAGCCCCAAAATGAACACTCATCACCTGTTGTAAAATAGAAACTCTGTGCAAATGCAAATTTTAAGTCAACATGTTTATCTGTTATCCGCAAAGCTCACACTGTAGTAAAGGCAAAAAAGGAGGTTATCAATCCACTTTCCCTCGTAGAAAAATAAATGTGTTACGGTATTTAAACACCAAATGTTGCCAGTTATCTCAAAAAGGCCTCATAAAACATTATCCACAAAGTCCAATATAATCTACAACAGGATCAGCACTCTGACTTCACTGACTTCACTGAATTGCTCGGTAACTTAGATGCTCAGCACCACCACTGCATGCGTATCCCAGCTGTTTGCTTGTTCTTCTTATTCATATTATTAATAAGAGTAAGATAAGTAAAAGTTAATGACCATGCTAATGTTACATGCTGAACATGATGTCCTGTAAATTCAAATGTATTCTGATTGGCTGTCACTGTTTCTATCGTTCATCACTCTGAAAGTGGTCCCAATGATATTGTACTGTATGACAGACCTACAAGACATAATCCATCTCTTTCACATTCATATATTTTCTCTCTAACATTTATACATTTTCATGTGCACATTCATACATTCTCCTTTCACATACATGCAGCACTGTGCAAAAGTCTTAGGCTACCATTAGGTTTGTTGTTTTAGCAGGTTATAATACTGTACATATACTGTACATTTCTCACTTCTCTCTTCTCTCTCCCACACTCTAATATTTCATCTGACCACCTTTATCTTTGATTACGGCACACATTTGCTGTGGCATCTTTTCAATAAGGTCATATAATGTCCAACATTTATTTCCATCCAGAGTTGCATTCATTTACAACACCTGACATTGATGGGAGAGTCGGACCACTAAGTAAAGTCTTCTCCAGCACATCCCAAAGATTCTCAATGGGGTTCAAGTCTGGACTCTGTGGTGGCCAATCCATGTGTCAAAATGTGGCCGGGTAAAAAATAATATGGATAAACCTCTGGTGCCTGTTATGCAATGTGCTGCCAGTTAAACACAATGTTCACTCCTACAAGTTAATTTTGTATTTTTTTTATTGCAAGAAGGTGTATTTATAATATTTATAAGTGACAAGTGTACATATCAACTTAATACACCATGGTGAAAGGTGAAAGTAAAGAAAAGGTATATAAAGGATAAATGCCATAGTGAAGTGAGAGAGAGAGAGAAATAAAAAAAAATGAATTACTAATAGTAATAGTAATAATAACAATAATAATGTGGAAAATATAAATGAGATGAGAAAAATCGTTATTATAAAGATAATTCAATTAAATGAGATTACATCCACTGGCCTACCCCCTTCTAACTGGGTCCTGTGCTGTGTGTTTGTGGATGGGAGCTGGGCTAGTTTGGTGCATTAAAAGTAGCAAGACAATTCAATTCAATTCAATTTTATTTATATAGCCCAATATCACAAATCAAGATTTGCCTCAAAGGGCTTTACAGTC
>JAPQRN010001214.1:0-13195 GCA_037367275.1 Coranthus polyacanthus | reverse complement strand
CCTTGTACGGACTGTAAAGCCCTTTGAGGCAAATCTTGATTTGTGATATTGGGCTATATAAATAAAATTGAATTTAATTGAATATGGCATTGATAGAGAGCATGGAGCATGGAAATTGTAAATGATCTTACTTTTGATGATGATTAAGATGATCAGAGCAGTACATGATGGGACTTGTGTTAAATAGGTCTTCTCAAATTATTTCATTATAGTCCAATGATTCAGTTTGTCATCACTGATGTCCTGAGGACAGTTTTCAAGGTTTTAAATCTGTCGCTCAAAAAATCTGACCCATCATCATTACCATCGTCATCATCATCATCATATGGTAAACAAGACAGCAAAATAGAAAGCCTTCTGATTGGGTGGGTGCAGAAATAACATATTAGATGGAAACAGCAATGAAACACCACCATACATGAAGAGCTGCACAAACAAATGTTAGACAAAATCTTTGACAAACCTGTCTAACTTGTCTACTGTTAGGGGTGGAGTTTGAGAAAATTTCAAAACTGAACCTGGTCCTGAATCCTCCTCAAAGATCTGATAAATCATTTGCTGGACTTGGTGTGTAATGAATCCAGACCAGAACTGAAACTGGAATTCATCCATAATCACATCTTACCTACTCATCTCAATGGAAGTCTTAATAAGTAAGGAAAGTAAAACTGTATTTCCATTAGTTAGGGTCATAAAATGGCTCAGTATCACCATCCAGTGTCTATCAACCTTCCCAATGCTCACAAATGTTGTTCTTAAATTTCCATTCCCTTTATGTCCTATCATAAGTAACAGATGTTGTAGAGATACTCCCATGTTTATTTATAGATAATTATGGATCAATATTCAGAGAGTAAAATATGTCCATCTTGTCATGGACGTAAAGATTTCTGTCAAACACATTTTCATTACAATATTAAGACAAAATTACACTTTCTGAAAGTTATGATATTCATTTCAGTGTACATTGTTTCAAATTATAAATAAATATAATATTATATAAAAATCTAAAAAAACATGCAATTCACGTGTATATTTTTTACGTGGAAAAAAAAATTGGATACAGCTTTTTATTTGCATATTATACAATTATTTCACATTATGATTAAATTATTAACAACATTTAAACATTAAGTTTGATTCACAATGAGAGGTCACATTGTATATTAAGATCAGCATCTTTAGGCATTAAGAAAGCTTTAATGAAGATCAAATGACTAATTAATAATACACTGTGGTAGATGAAGTACTCTTAATAACAGGCATTAGAGAGGGAGGGCATAAAGTTATTTTATATTTATTAATGTGTAATGATACACTTAACATACAATGTGACCCAACAAGTAAATTAAGCAAAGATTTCACAGAATCTAAACTGCAGGTAAAGTAAACATGATGAAGATTATATCCCTCCTACAGTACATAGACTGTAAATGTAGACAAATGCACACAGACATACAAATATGAGCATGCGTATGTGACTACACACCTGTCTGAACACACGGCTAAATTGAGAGAGACATTTTTGATTCAGTAACTCACTTGATTTCCTCACTAATGACCATGTCAATATATCTCTTAAAAGCATCTGACAAAGCTAATGAAGCCTCGGTGCGCTCACTCGCCGTCCCAATCCTGCCATTGAAAATCCATCAACATTGACGAACACGTGTACACTCATGATTCCTGTCCTTCCCTGTCATTCTTCCTCCTCTATCATTTCATCTGAGAACAGTGAACAGTGACAGATCTGTGTTCCATTTTCTCCCATAGATCCATCCATCCATTCAGTGCCATTTTCATTCCCGTGCAGACTGAAAAGATTTAGAAGTTTTCCTGTATTATACTTGAATGAGATTCCAGTACAAAGTGTCCCTATGTCATTGAAGAGGTATATTAGATTTTTTTGAAACCATATTTATTGATGAGTTAATACCTCGTGAGCATTACTACAGGCTCTGACTGTTCCATCCAAATTTTGATTTATAGGCTTTTTCATCTTAACAAGAAATTCATATATTCCATATTACTGAATGCTCATAATGCTCTGCACGGGCGGTCTGGAATGATCAATACAATACCACTAATGAGTTTTCTTAACCTGGGCAGACACTGTGCATTTTGATGAATCTTGTACAATGTTTTACCACACAGCACACGCTTTAATCAGCCTTCTGCACAAACACAACCTGTGAGCTTCATGGTCATCCTATACTATCAACTGACCAGACACAACTTGGAACATACATAAGGAGGGAATCTGACTTAATCTGCTGAAAATGTAAAAAAAAGGGGTTATTCAAACAGGATGACTGCTTCATTTGTTTCCAGACAGAGAGAAAGGTATTGGACATCTGAGCATGAAAAATAAGTAGAAAAATCTAAAGCACGCACTAAAACATGCACGCACGTCAGGACAGGTTACAGCCGAGGGGTTTTATCATGGGCATGTAAATGTCTTCAGGTCTGGCTTTCTTTTGGATTGTGTACAAACAAGTTACTTCCTGTGTCAACTGGAAGTAGCAAAGACTGGGATATGTTATCATTGCATATTCAATCCAAAATGATGGACTTTGTGTTAAGTTTAGGATGTGGCACCAAAGATGTTTTTTGTGTGTCTGAACCTGATACATGTACCTACAAAAATTTGGTACGTCTAGGTCAAACCTCAATCGAGGGAAATAGGTCTACAGGGCACTATCCTATTGGTGGTAAAAAAGTGCTACACTGCTGCAGTGCAATAGTTTTTTGGCGCCATTCCAATTCCATAATTACCTTTAAGCATATTGTATTTCAAGCGATCTGACTGAAAACAAGAATTTTGCCCCTTCTCTGGACTGTTTTCAGGCTGTAGAAAATCTACCCCTTACACCAGGTTTTGGTTGCTAATAGGTATTTTCAAGTAGGTAGGGGGGTATACATATATATATGATTGACAGTTGTAATTACTGATCACTGTTCAGATTGTGACTCTACTGCTCTACTCTGTGGCTCCACATAGAAGCTTGGAAAAGCTTCACTTTTCCACAACAGCTTGAAATGGTGTCAGGTAATTTATCTTTATATTTAGTCTTTGATTTAGACCTAGACCCTTTAAACATGCTTCCAGGAGTTGGATTTATATTTCTATCATCAATTGTTTTGAAGTTACTTGGTGTGGGAGTGGATTTGATTTCAATGTCAGTATTGTCTCTTCTATTATTAGAGTATGAACAGGTCGTATATGAAAAAGTAATGGAACAACAATGAGCGCAAATACCAAGTCTCAATTATATTTATAGTTACTATGTTCAAAACTCAGGTCAGGAACGACCATCAGATATGGCAGATTTAGAAATTAATTAAAAATATGCTCTCTTCTGGATTGTCTTCCGGTTCAGCAAGAAAATGACCATGCTGATATTATCATGCAGCATGTGTGTGGTTTTATCCAAAGCAATAACTGCTTTCAGAGATATGCCTGTGTAACATTTTCACATTGAAATGTGCAGATTTTCAGTTACAGACAGACAGATATAAATAAAAACATGCATGGACCTGATTGCAACACCATCATGGGGTTGATGGTAACAAAGCTTGCATTTACCTTATTCTAGAAGTAGCTCTATGCCTGTTTTTGTTTGATGTCAATAGGCCACGTAAAGCTGGAGTTATGATCATTTATATATGAAACTTTTGAAAGGTCAGGGGGGCAGGCATGTTCATTTAATATATTTGATTTGAACAGTATTTTGCTTGAGAGACCACTAAGCTAGTTTTCATTGCCATCTTTGGTTTTCCTTTTCTGAAGTGAATCTGGCTTGTAATATACTTAACCAGCACTACACGGTATGGATGTATTGACACAGATTATTGCCCCTGGGTCCACTGAAATGTTAACATGACCATGGTGGCAAAAGGACACAAAGTGACACATTGAATGTAGCATCAATAGAGACACTGTAGTCCTCAGAAAGTCAAATAAAAGCAATGAGGTGGTCCCATTCTCCATTATTCTATAGCTGTGTCTGTATGTGAATACCTGTGTATTTCAGATTTATTTATAGTAGCAGCAGGAATGGCACCTGGGCCTTGTCAAGAGATGAAAAAACTCATGTCATAATTGCTTTGTCTTAGGAAACAGTTTAGTGTGAGGAGCGCTGAGGGCGAGTGTTCCTGTTTAGTATTCACAGCTGGAGGTTTACCTCTCTGCAGCACAAAGGAAATCATCAGCTCTGCCACTGTAAACATATATATGTTGTAATTTGTCGACTGTATACAGTAATACCTTTTAATACTGAGCAAACAAAATGAGAGCATTACTTCACAAACATCACCCGGAGAGTTTACCCTGAAAAAGACAGGCTTCTTTATGGAACTGCATTCATCTCAACAACAACATTGGATCAGGTTTCACTGTAATAAAGAGACGTTTTCTCATTACTTCTTCTCTCGTGAGTCCTTTCCTCTTGTTGCACGTAATATCCAGATTGTTCCTTCATCGATCTTTTCCTATTACACTGGAATCGTTCTCATCATGATGCTATCATGCCACGTTACTGTAAGTATTGCGGAAAGATTGGAGAATAATGAGAGGAAGATCAAAATAACAGAGACGGGAAGAGCAAAACCCAAGGGTGGAGTGTTGAGTTACTCATGAGGACACTGTGTCTGTGTCGCTTCATGGTTAAGGACCGGACCATTTCAGACAGAGACAGTGCTACTGAACACACTGATCAGCCAACAAAGGTACACAAGGTAAAAAACTTCCCACTTGTCCACAAAATGAAAAACAAACAAACAAACAAAAAACATATGGGAATGTGAAAATCAGGGTGGGACCAGGTACTGCACTGAGCAGGGTTACCCAATAAGCCAGGAAACGTCTACAATACCATGCAGAAAACCCCTCTAGAGAAGAGAGTTTTCACTCGCAAGTTGTCATATTCTGCCCCTTGGTGTATGTTTTCAACACCAGGGGTTTCACTGTGCAAGGTACCAGATAGAAGTCATTGGAAGTCCTTATACATTGGAATTGACGACATGGACCATGAAGTAGCAAAAACCTCAGTAGGAGATGGTTGCGAAGATATAGTAGAACAAAAGTCCAGACCAAAGTTTGTGGACTTCTACACAAGAGACCAGGGGTTGAGTTCCATTTCATGTTGTGTTTGTGTGTTTTCTCTCTGTCTTTTTTATGGTAATTTTTCCCCCAACCCTTTTTCCCTAACCCAAACGCACCTGATTTGAGGGTACCTGTGCATCAAAATGTGCCCTGACCAAGTGTTAGTATGTGACAAGCTGGAGTGAGAATGTAGGCTGGTTCAGGATCAGTGCCTAATCTGGAACCGTTTTTCCTGTTTCTGCCAACAAAGAACAGGTCCGGGACCAGAAAAAACAGTTCCAGAGAAGCACTAACTCTTTGCTAGGCTACAAGCACCAATATGTCACAGGATGGAGGTGGGACCAATCAAAACTTTGTAACCGCCATATTTAAAAAACACAGCTAGCGCAGTGCCTAGCCTATTTAATGTAACCTAAACAAGAAGAAAACAACAAAACAACAACTTCAGTAGATGTGAAGTTGATGGCACAAGTGTCTGTGCAGGACTGTCTGTCCTAACACAACATACATATTACAACTTGGGTGGGTAATTAATTTTCTGAAGGGGCTACATAAGAAGCTGGGACTGTTTCAGTGGGCCAGACCAATAGGCTGAACTAAACAATATTAATTAATATACAGTAATATACAGTATTTTTTATGAAAAAAAAAACAGTAAATGACTATGACTTACAAATGAAAACATAATTATATATTGATATTGATTTAAACTAAATTTACAAAACTAGAAAATGTGGAGCAGGCAACATTATATCACTATTCAGTCATTCACTAAAAGATTATGTTTCATTAAAATAAATGTATTGTGAGAGAGAAGGGCAGATCTTATAAGATTTCTTCTTTCTGCTCCTTTTCATTCAGGTATGTGAGTTTTTTATGTTTGTATTATTTATTTTACTGTTTTGTAAAGAATGAAATAAATGTATTAATATAATAAAAAAAAAGATTTTGAAAACGTTTTTGCAGTATTTCAAAGACCAGCATTAAATAACTTTATACAATGGAGTAATACATACATCCATTGCTCTGTTTTTGTCTAATGACCACATTTGCTTAGACTTTTTTCTTGTTCAGTCAGATAAATCTAGTCTTTGTTGGGCTTGAACAAGTGCAATGAATTCAGGTTAAAGAAGAACAGCTGACAGGTGAGCAACAGTGAAAGAGGATCAACTGTGCACAAGGCTTTAACAAGGCTTAAGTAAATAAATAAATAAGTAAATAAAACTCTACATTCTGTATCAATCTTTTTAACACTAGCACCGCCAAGACGGTCTGACAGACCATTTGGGGTATTATAATGCAAATAGCTATGTTTAAAGGAGAGCTACATAGCTGTCAGCCCATGACATTTCCTAAATATGTGTTGTTTGTGTTTTCTGAAGCTTTTAAGGTTCTAAAGTATACCAGTGATGTAGATGGTCATGTAGACTGCAGCAGCGGTATAAGGTAATGTAATGTTTCAATTTCGCAGCTTTGTCTCATCCACTTCCCAGGGTTGTCTTCGCACTTCTATGATTCTTCCATTGGCTGTTGTTTTAATATTGCATATAATGTCACATTTTATATATGTGGAGAGAGACAGAGGGAGACAAATAGAGTCGCCATTTTACACAAACAAACAAATAAGATCAAGAGATTTACGATTTGGAGAGAAAAGGAGGAAAAATGCAGAAAAGGTATTCTGTGGAGGAAGCCTTGAGACTGCTTCAAGAACTGAGCAAGGAAGAGCCTGATGGTGGACAGGTGTCCGACATCAGTGATGTGGACTGGAGTGAGGTGGAGAGCTCAGACTCTGAGCCTGAATCCTGTCCCGGACCACCGAGCTCTGCCTGCCTCCCAGTAACCTGACCTGCCGTCTGTCTCTGACCACTGAACTCTGCCTACCTCCCGGCAATCTGACCTGCCTTCTGTCTCTGACCGCCGAGTGTCTCTTCCGCCCCGGCCATCTGACTCGTCTGCCAGTCCCGACGACAACTGTGATCTAGCTGCCCGCCTTGGTGGTTCCCCGCTCGCCGAGCATCATTGTCACACGGCAGAGCCTACTCGTGAGTGGATTCTCCCGCCACAGCCCCAGCCGGTCAGCCTCCACGACGCCCGCATAGAATCTCTGCACCCTCCACGGCCCTCGCCAAGCTACGCCTGGAGCCCAGCTGTGAGAGTCACCAGCTTCTCTGCATATTTGTCCTGTTTGTTCTCAATAAATACTTGTGCTGTGAAATTGCAGGCTTATGGTGTGCTGCATTTGGGTTCCCACCTGAATCGTGACACTTTGTTTAAATAAAACCTATGCACCTATAGGACCCTGACTTTTCCTAAATGTGTGTATGTCTTTTATTCATAATTATTAACAATATATGAATATTTTATAGCTAAAACACAAAAGAGATATGAGTATTACCACCTCAAATGACCATAGCAGTCAAATTGACTTCATGCTTTTTACAAGGGGTGTCATATTTCACTATTTGCTACAGTTTCCTGCTCTTTTTCTTGCTCTATTTTTGTTTTTTATGCTCTATGAAGTTAAAATCTTGCTATAGCTTCACTCAAAACCCAAGAGAGGCAAAACGGACAACTAGAAGGAGAATGACAGACATGGAGCCTTTAGCCTTGCTTCAGAGCATTGATGAGGAAGAATCCAATGGAGGAGCAGGTTCAGAGAGTGATGTGTCTTGGTGTTTGGAAGAAGGTTCTTCTACCTCTTAGAGTGACTCAGAAAGCCCCCACCAAAAAAAGATGACTGGAAACATCAAATTCCATATCGGCTGACATCCCATCTGCTAATTTTCAAGGTACGAAGCCTACAGGAGGACTCCTTATCATTATTATTATTAGGCTATTGTTTGCTATAATGCAATAATTACTGTAATAATTACTGTAATGTAAGCCTGTGCTAGTTTTATTTGATCTTGTGAGCTTCTTAGCCTTTATATAGGTATTGCAACCCACTTGCAATATCTTTGGCCTGGAAAGGTATTGCAAGTGGGCCTCCAAATCATTTATAAAACAGTGATTTTCTGATAGAAAGCTCTTTGGTCTATCAAGTGTGCCATGAATTGGAAAAGGCCAGATAAGATGAATATTCCATGAAATAAAACTAATGGGCTATAATGTTTTGGTGACAGTGCAACATCCGGAAACTTCAGCGGCACCTACTGTGCCAACCACAAGAGCACTCAGCCCGCCATTGGATGAAGAAGCTGTCCCACAACCTTCAGCACAGAGGCATGAAACAGTGAAAGATGGCACAGTGTGGACTGTAATACAGTGAGGTGAAAACAGCAGAAGGTGTCAAAGTCACAATGTCTTTACAGAAGCTGTAGGCCCCACAGCACATGCCAAACGCAACATTGAGGATGCCCTCACCTCTTTTCTGTGTTTGGTTGATGATGTCATGCTGAAACCCATCAGGGCCTGCACCGTTGTTGAGGCACACAGAGTCAAACAGGAAAGTTCATGGGATATGACTGTCGATGAGCTAAAGGCCTTCATTGCTCTAATCTACATTTGTTGTGCACTTCCAAGTGATGTGATGTGATTCCAAGAAATCTTGTGATTCCTGCATTTTGACAAAAAGGAGACCAGGTACACATGTCTGTAGAGAGCAAGTTTGCCCTGGTATCTGAAGTTTGGGAGAGATTTGTCCAGAACTGTATCACTTGCTACAAACCAGGTGCTGATATAACTGTTGATGAACAGCTCTTCCCAACAAAAGCAAGGTACAGCTTCATTCAGTATATAGCCAGCAAATCTGATAAATTTGGTATCAAGTTCTGGCTCGCTGCTGACATTGATTCAAAATACATGCTGAATGCTGCACCATATCTGGGCAAAGATGAGACACGGAGACCAGGACAGCGACTGGGAGACAATGTGTTGAAATTGGCAGAGCCTTTCCTTGGAAAGGGGAGAAACATCACCACTGATAACTTTTTTACTTCCCTTGAACTTGCCAAGGCACTAAAGGCCATGTAAACCAGCCTGGTTGGCACGGTAAATAAGAGCAGACGAGAGCTTCCTCCATCTGTAAAGGAGCAAAGGGCACTGCACACTACAGAGGTGCTGAAATGTGACAGTGCTACCCTAACAGTCTATCAATGTAAACCAAGGAAAAATGTCTACATTCTAAGCCACTGTGCATACAGCTGTGGACATCACAAGTGGCCGCAAGGCTAACTGTTACATACTACAACAGAACCAAGGTTGGAGTAGATGTGCTTGATCAAATGGCGAGGAAATACTCATTGAAAGCACCTACACGAAGATGGCCATTGACGGTGTTTAATAATATTCTTGACCTGGCTGCCATAAATGCTTCCATCCTGTTCAAGAAATGCACCAATGAGGTGATGTCATGGAGGAACTTCATAATGCACCTTGCAAATGAACTTCGCTCTGGACAGGAAAGTCCAGACAAATGATGGTGCAAGAGCCCCGGTTGGAGCAGCAGAAGATGGAGAGGAGAAGGCAGTGACAAGTGTGAAGAAAGTGTCAGAAAAACAAAGCAAATGATACTTGTGTCAAATGTCAAAAGGTAGTGTGTGGGAGCTGCACATGGAAGGTACAAATTACCTCTGTTGACTGTGAGTGATTTTGAGCCATAAGCAAAACACGTTGGCATCATAACAACAGAGTGTCTTCAGCTGGCTGGCAGCCATCACAGCATTTGGGAATGTAAAGAATTTCTACAGTTGCCTGTGACTATGTACACGTTTGACAACAGGACACTCATCTTACAAATTCAGTGAAGTTCTGCTGATGGGTAATCAAGTTTCTGTTTCATGGTGAAACGTAACAATTTGTTGTATAAATTTGTTTGAACATGGATTCAGTTCAAGTTTGCATGTGTAATTTCAGAGAAGTTATGTTGATGTCAACTAAATAAATGAAAATCTCATTCATTATAATTTTCATTTTGTGTCCTGATGTGTTTTTACCTATTCCATCAATTTATTCTTAGATCTTTTTATTGATTATCCAAATTATATGCAAATAATGTCTGAGCAGTCAAAATGACTGCTATGGTCATTCTAGTAGTTGCGGAATTCTGGTAGACCGAGTGTTAATAGGCTAGTTTTTAATCGTAATCATTTTAGTAACTAATTTTGCCTCATGAAACAAAGCACAAACACAGCTACGTTACTGTGAAAAACAAACTCTGAAAACATACAAAGCTAAATCTTGAACAGTAAGTAATGGGATAAAAAAATATCCTTGTAAATAACAAATAAGGAATTTTAATAGAGCCAAATAAATCTCAACAGTGCGACCACCAGAAACCACCTTGCAACTGTTGCTGGCTGTCCAGTCCAGTGCAGACAACACTCAACACTCAAACATCTCTATACATAGCATACATAGAGACCAGTGCCCCAGTGGGGCACTGGTCTCTAGCTAGTACAATACATCATCTCCAGGTAGAGCAATTGTAAAACTATTTTTTTTCCATTTTATGTCAAATGCAAACACTAACTGAAAATAAGGTGTAGTCTGTTTTGTTTATAAAAAATAACAATGTAATAAATCTCAACAGTGCTGCCGCTGGCCGGGGGAGCACCACCATCTCCAAATGCAAGTAGATATATTTTAACACTACCAAAATGCACCTAAATGCAAATGACTCATGGCTCATGAATATGAAAATATTTATTTGAAAACGGAAATAGTAAATGCTCCAAAGCCTGATAATACAATTATTTGTGTTTTGCAGTCCTGAGCTCATGTGAGCTGGGTAAAGATGGAACCGTGTGGGATTCTGTCCAACCAGGTTTCCATTCAGGAAGACAGCAGTCCCAGAATGTCCTCCTGGAATCCGCAGGCACCACAACACATGCAAAGCGCAATACTGAGGATGCCCAGAGTGCTGTACTGTAACAGAGGCACATCACGTCGAAGGGGACAATTCGTAGGACCTTACCCTTGCAGAGCAGAAGGCCTTCATTGCCCTTCTGTTTGTCAGAGGAGCCTATAATAAAAATATAGAGATGTTTGAGTGTTGAGTGTTTTTGGTCTGAGGAATGGGGGTTGTCCTTCAATTCTACATTGCCAAGGAGCCAGTACAGGGAAGTAATGCGCTACCTGCACTTTGACAAGAAGGACAACTGGTGCACCCGTCTATCCAATGAAAAGTTTGCACATTTGTCCAATGTCTGGGGTGGATTTGTGGCAAACTGCATTGCATACTACAAACCTGGTGTGAACATCACTGTAGACAAGCAGCTGTTCCCCACCAAAGCACAGTGCCACTTTATCCAGTACATGGCGAACAAGCTGGACAAATCTGGCATTAAGTTCTGGTGAGCAGCTGACATGGAGACAAAGTACCTGCTAAACAGCTTCCCATACCTGGGTAAAGATGAGACGAGTAATTTTCAAACAAAACTACTCGAAAAAGTAGTTTTCGAGTAGAAAAAGTAGTTTTCGAGTAGCAACAGTTGACTATAATTTAAAATGAAAATTAAAACATTTGTGCATGAGCACCAATGCTCTTATTTCTAAAATTGTTTAAAATTATTTTTATATTACGACTCACTTTGGACTTGGTCTTATAGGCTAAACAATGTGCTAAGTGTATTGTAATATTATAAAGGTATTCAGCTCGAGCTAATTCCTATCATCATAGGTCAGGGTTGATGCACTCGCATGTCTGTACTCGGTCAAAGGCGCAACACGAAGATGGCCAATCGCTGTCTTCTGTAATTACTCATGTCCTGTTTAAGAAGTGCACCTCAACCACCATCCTGAGGCGAGCCTTCATCCTGCAGCTGGCCAAGGAACTGCAGGAAGACCACCTGTCCACAAAGGAGAATCTTCAGATGGTTTGTATGAAGTAGAACCATAACAGGTTGTAATTGAAACTAATTGAGCTAACACATATGTTTGTGAAAGCCCTGCATGCAGAGCATGTGATGAAGTTAATTTATTCCAGATCGCTGAAATAATTAAAATACCTAATAAAGCCTACAATTCGGTAGGCTATAAGAAATATATTTCAGTTTTATTTTATCATTGTAAAGAGAACTGGTCCATTTAGACAGGAAAAGACGCGCAGAAGAAAACAAAATCAATTTATTTCCTACGGCTATAAAAAATATAACTGAAACGGAAACACAGAAACATTTTAAAGTGGCCTGGGACACCAAAAGGTTGCCTATCCTGCTCTATACTATAAATAAATTATTTCACATGATCTCTAGTAATGTCATCAAATAAGTGCCTCATGGGTGTGCTTCTGAATGTGAACTTCATATGACAGTCTAGCGGATCGCTGCGGCAGCCGCAGGGAGGGTTTGAATGCTGCCGGTCCTAGTGTTAACAGAAGCTGACATCTTTGAGAGCTAAAAGTTAACTCACCTCTTGTAAACTTCAGTTCGCCAATACATCACAGCAAGGTGCACACACACACCTGTGCACGAACGTCAGTTGAAAACAATAGCAGTTGCCTTCAAAATAAAAGCATCGCAATTGTATTGCATGCATAATATATATATATATATATATATATATGTATATATAATACTTACTTACATTTGATTCCTGATTTCCCATTGACCTCGCATGGGCCACATGAGCCACATCCGGCCCACGGGTTGTACAGTGCTCAGGTCTGTATTACAAGGATGACGCTGTTCTCAGCGCGGTACCAACAGTGTTGGTCACTCAGTTATACCGACAGTAAGTGAAGCATCCCTGCTAGCAGGACAGCTAGCCATGCCTACCCGGCAGTCAACACACGACAGCGTACGTTACCGCAGCGAGAACAGCGGTATCTCATCAAGTCCATTTGAAATATGCTGCTGGCTCTGATTTGTCTTTAGTGGTTAAACATAAGAATGTAATTATATAACTTATAATAATGTCTCTCTAACTTTGAATGCAGACATATAGTATAGTTTAGTATAGTTAGGGTTGGCTCAGGTGACCCTGAACCATCCCTTAGTTTTAAATTGTGCTGTATAATGTTAGTCTGCCGGGGGACAGTGATGCATTGAGCATCTCTCCTCTTCTATCTCTTTCTGTCTCTCTCTCCATGTACTACATATGTCTCCATTACATGTTACTAACTTGTGTCTTCCAGTAGTTTTGTGCTTT
>JAPQRN010001213.1:0-13199 GCA_037367275.1 Coranthus polyacanthus | reverse complement strand
GGCATACCTTATAATTTCTAACAAAGTGTTTTGGTAAATAGATATAAGATATAAGCAAATATAACATATATATATATATATATATATATATATATATATATATAAGCAATAACAAACTAATCAAAACTCATTTTAAATTACTCAACAAAATGTTGATGAGCCTGTTCTCACTCCCAAGTTGTCACATTCTGCTGCTTGGTTATAAGCCCTAGGCGTCTGTTTTCAATGCCCAGGATACCCCTATAGCTAGTGCTGTAGTACTTGCGATTGGTCTGATTGGATTGGAAAAATGGCACCTACCCTGCACGTCGAAAAATGACACTCTAGGGGTACCCTATGCATCCACATGTGACATGCTGATCAAGCAGTAGTATGTGACGAGTTGGGAGTGAGAATGTTGAGGAGCATGAAGAAGATTTCATCTGTTATACTTCAGTGCATCAAATCCATATCCCACAGGACCAAGTACAACACTGACAGGGACCACTGCACATTGACTTCTTGACAATACATACTGTACATATTTTTACTTAAGGGTAAGGTTTGGAATGAACAACTTTTACTTGTAGTAGAGTATTTATAGTTTGTATTATACTTTAACTGAAGGAAATGATCAGAACACTTCTAACTCCAGTTCACACTGGAATCTGATACCTGCACTAAAGCAGGCAGTGTGAACATAGCCAAAAAATGACAAATGTGGTTGTCACATGTCACTGAGGTTTTCCTTGACCAAAGTGCAGTGGAAATGCTCTTAGGGCCATCCGATCGAACTGCATTTGTCCTCCTTTTCCTTGTGAACCTACTGTATAATGAAAAGAAATATGAACAGGAATTGATAAGGGCAAACGCTGCTATAGGTCACAGTAATTTATTCACAGAGGAAGTGCATCTAGAACAGTTAATAAAATAAATTGACCCACCAGGAAATGAACTCTGCACACTGATGGTGCTATTTATTATATTGAGAATTACACAGGAAATGCTCCACCCACAGGACTTCAAAGGGAGAAGGTAATGGGAATATTAAGAATAGCACTGAAGAGCTATTCAAAAAGAGCAGTGTTTATGCGTATTCCTGTTCAAAGCCTCCCCAGTATTGGGATCTTTTTGGTATGAAACATTTGAAGTGATAAGTTAAAAGATATACATGGTGATATATGAATTTTTATGGCAAGAAAGAAAGAAAGTGATTCTACCAACAAGTATTGTATGTGTAGCATAGGCTTCTTCTTTTTTTTTAGCTTAGTCCTATATACATGCACATATCCACACCTGAGCAATTTCCTAATCCATTCTCTCCTGTTTGAATACTGTCTGCTAAGATCTGTGGGGCTATTTGCCACAGACTAATACATTTTTTCTGTTTCAGTCTTTTCATGATATTTGTTGAACAAGAAGAGACTTAGCCTCAGACTTAGGTCCCCATTATAGTGCCTCTCAGAATAGTCTGAGTTTACAGAGTAGTGCCTGGCATCAGTAAAGCAAACAAACCGATGGTTCCTTTGCAAATTATTTTGATTTAATTCTACATTTTTATGTTCACTGAATAACTGAGGCAAAGTGAGTTATACCTACAGAGGCGTGAAGCAGATGGCAACTCAAGTTTATTCAATCAATCACTCATGCCTCTGTTTACTGTCAGAAGTGAATTCAAAACTCATTTGCAGGAACAGCAGTAACAGCTAATCTAATTCAGTGTTTTGGACAATAGTCAGGAAACACACAAAAGATGGATTTTGAGTTGTGAAACATATTCCTCATTTGTTCAGACACATGTACATTTGCTGTCATCAATCAACTTTTTCTTTTTTTTTCTTTCACCTATAATTTAAGTGTTTTCTGTTCAAAAGTGGCATTGAATGCTGATGACAATTTCAGCATCTTCTTCCCCTAACAGTTAGTCTATACCCCAAAGACTTCAACATCAGGATGTCCACATACAACTGCTCTTTTGGTCTAATGGATGAGAAAGACAAGTGGGATTGCCCTCCAGGGGAAAAGTGTGGCAATCTGACCTCTGGCATGAACAGCAACTACATCGATCCATATGATGCATGCTTGACAGAGAAGTTGTACTTGGAGAAATATCTGGGGCCCTGTCGTTCATCTATATTCCTGCCTGTGTGCCTCATCTATCTGATTGTCTTCATGATAGGCGTTGTGGGGAATATACTTACATGCACTGTTATTGTACGCAACAAAGTGATGTGGACACCAACAAACTACTACTTGTTCAGCTTGACAGTGTCAGACCTGTTGGTGCTGCTGCTTGGCATGCCCCTAGAGCTGTATGAGCTGTGGCAGAACTACCCTTTTCTTCTAGGAAAAGGTGGCTGCTACTTCAAAACCTTCTTATTTGAGACAGTCTGCTTGGCATCCATCCTCAATGTGACAGCACTGAGCGTGGAACGCTACATCGCTGTGGTGCATCCACTGCGGGCAAAGTATGTTGTGACACGCACTCATGCCAAGCGGGTCATCCTTACAGTGTGGGGTGTCTCTGTGTTGTGTGCTATACCCAACACTAGTCTTCATGGGATTGCCATCCTTCATAGACACTCTATGAGCCCTGATGGAAATGGTTACATAGCTGTGAAGGTCCCTGACTCGGCTATCTGTACACTTGTGAAGCCACGCTGGATCTACAATCTGACCATCCAGATTACCACATTGCTGTTTTTCATCCTGCCCATGCTCACCATCAGTGCTCTCTATATGCTCATTGGGCTGCAGCTGAAGCGCGAGAAGTTGCATCAGACACTGGAGGCAAAATCAGGCTTTGGACAAGACAGCTTCTGTAACATTCGTACACAGCAGCAGAAGGTCCGCTGCCAACAGGTCACTAAAATGTTGTGTAAGTATCAAATCATCCTTTCTCTAAAGAGCAATCTGTAATATTTGTAGTTTAACTATTCACAAATGAAAGAACTATCAACAGAATGTGATAGAAGTGGTTGTTTGTCTGTTCTGGGCTTGTTAGTAAAGGGAATAATAACTCTGGTCCACATTAAACATAGTAATAGTTGATGTTAATGCATCTGAACACTGGTTACCACCCGCTATGAACCAAAATAAAGAAGAAGAGGAAGTTCACTTGGAGTTATTGTAGAAACATAGTGGAATGGTGACCAGTTTCCTCTGTAGTTATAAGCAGCTCATTGTAAAGTAACAAAACAATTCTCATTTTAATGTGATTTTACACTGAAATGTAAAATTATTTTACACTTAATGAAAACATAATTATGAATATTATATTACATTTCTGCAATTAGATCCACCTAAATCCCTCAAAATCTCACACACAGGACTTTTAAATGCAACCAGAGAGTGCATAGTGGACATATTAATGCATGTACTGCTTTTAAAATCCCCATTACAATATCTGTCATCATTTTTGTCTCTGTTGGTGTTTTTCCAGTTGTTTTAGTGGTGGTTTTTGGGATCTGCTGGGCCCCATTTCACACTGATCGCCTCATGTGGAGTTTCATCAACAACTGGACTGACAACCACCTAGAAATCTTTGAGTATGTGCACATAATCTCTGGAGTGTTTTTATACCTTAGCTCAGCAGTAAACCCAATTCTCTACAATCTCATGTCTACACGCTTCAGAGAAATGTTCAAGGAGGTCATGTGCCAACGACCACACCACATAACTCCCCGGAAACACTCTCTTAGTGTCACTCGAGTGACACTTCGCAGCACCCTGAGTGATGCACCGCTCAGTAATGGAACAGCTGTTGTTGAAGCAGAGGATGGAGAGGCAAATGGAGAGGGAAGATTAAAAGATGAGGCCAGTTTTTCATGTTAGATAAGGAAGTATATTGAAAGGACATATTGGTGATGCCATTGTGTTTAGAAATAATGGCCCATTCAGAGCAAATACATCCCTCAACGATTAAAAACTACCATACTGAAAGGTGCATCAACTAAATACCTCAACTAGCTTGAGTGAAATAGCAGCAGAAAAAAGCATCTTCTCCAGAATTTGTCAAACTGCAGTCATAGTGTCGTTAAGTCAACGTAGGATGATGATGTGAAACACAAAATGTAAAGTCAAAAAAGGATAAACTAGAAAGCAAAAAATAAAAAAAACTGAGGGTTATAAAAGTGGACCAGTGTGTAATGTTATGTGAATATGCGATTTTGCTAATGTTCTTGCTACTGTAATCATATGTTGTGTAAAGGGTTAACACTCTATGTGCAATCATTTACAACTATTCATTTGTATTATAAATCAAGTTACTCATTACAATAGTTCTGTAAGCATATCCTGTTTGAAACTGCTGAACATAATGGATAGTGGTTATAAAGGTGTTTGAATGTAATTTACAGTAAATGTCTAGATGCCTTAACACTTCGGTCATATGTGAACTGTACTTTGTACTGAGATGTTTTCAACACTTGAAATGAATGAAACTGAACTCCAAATACAAATCCATATTTACCTGCTCATTTTATATATTTATGATGCAGCAAACATTGCTTTTAAATGCTTTCTTAGATGTGACTGTATTTTCAAATGCTGTTGAAATACTTGATGTATAGTGAATAGCACTTGCAGTGTTCATTTTCATTTACAGTGTTCATTTTAGGTCTTTTAGGACCTGCTGCACTTTGAATTCATTTTGTCTTTATGAAAAATTACAGAACATAAATACACACAGGCAAAACCGCTGTCATGAAGTAAATCAATGTAAAGAAAAGTAATGTCTCCATGAGGTGAAAAGACAGAAGAGAGAGGTTAGAGTTTCAACAGGATTTGTTTAGCGATTTAAAAAGAAAGAAAACATTGTGTTTGACAAACCGTACCCATAAGTCTGCCAAACCAGAACATCAGGCTGCAGATACCAGTGGAAAACCTGTCCTACTTTTAAGTTTGGAGATATTGTGAATTTCTTCTTACAACAACGCGTGTGTGTTTGCAACATAACAATGTACCGTAATATCTGTAAAACCACCACAGTAAACAGTTCAACAGTAAATAATCTTCACTATCATGATTAAAACTGAGTATCAGACTTATACACCTCTGACAAATTAAAGGTTCAGTTTTAATAATCATCTGCTAATAACGATCACTTTGGACAGATTGATCACTAAAAGTGATTTCTACAGTATTTTTGTCTATTGTGTAACTGTTAACCTGATTTAAGTCTTAGTGATGTTGCTTTTAGCTGTTATTTTTAATCTACAAATGTTCACACACACACACACACACACATTGTTGAACTGTGTAAAATAAAGCAGAAACAAAGGTTCCCAAGTAATTTTTTCCAGTGTTAAATTTCTTGTATTTTTCCTTTTATGAACAATTATCTGTTGTTACTTGATAAAGGCTCCCTATAACTGTAACTTTGAGTTATGTAGCTCGTTAATTATTTGTTGAATTTTGCCTTGCTCAGTCTGTTTAATGAAGAAGGAATTTGCTGTGTCGTGTACTGAATTCTCGGACAGTTCTATTGGTTTAAAAGTAGCTGCTAATTCTTCCAATGATTAGACAAAATGGGTATTTAGTGCATTTGCAATTACCATGTTGTAGCTGATAACACCCATTACATTCAGTTGAGTTATTCCTTTTCTTTGATTAGACTCAGGTTTTGTCAATCTATTAATATGTCTCGATAGCGATGAGCTACTCACTCCTGATAAAGTAAGCAGTCTTTGCCTTTTTTAATTCATTTACCACTTTATTTCTGAGTCCTTTAAAAATAACAATGTCTGTGTTTAACATTGTCGACAATGACTTGCAAGTGCAAGATCACTCTTTTTCATTAACTGATGGATACCATTTCTAATCAGAGATGGTCTTTTTTTTACCAAAAGTGAGAGGCTTTGTGAATTTTTGGATTACCTTTGTTAGTGACTCCATGAGAATACTGCAACTTTTATCTAATGAGACTTTGTGCCAGTGGAATAAACAAAATCCCCCCCCAAAAAAGAGCCATAAGCAGGCGTACTGCCCTCCTCTATGACTACAACTGACAACTTGAATGGGTGATCTAGGTTTTCTTTAAATCAGGATGACATAGTTGAAAAACAGACATTAAGACACAGATCAGGGCAGACAAATACGGCAGGACAAGATGGTAAATAGAGGCAGACATGGAACAAACCACCAATGCACCTGTTTTCAAGGAAAGATCACAGTGGAAATGAGTTTTAGAAGTTTATGAATTCTTAATGCTGGAGGTAGTGCATTAGCCACCGTTATCACACATCTGGCAGGCTGTGTAATGGAACTGCATCTTGACTTTAAGAGGGCATTTCGAGAGCTCACAGGCATCAGTTGTATCTACTGTTGGCCATGAGGTACTGTGTGTTGGCCAAGGTTGTGAGTCAATTAAATGAATCAGTGGCACTAAATGAGAAAAAACTTCAATGCTGTGTTCTAATCCACAATGCACAGAAAACAATACTCCCTACTTCAGGCAATGTCAATTAAGGGAACTGCGCAATATCATTCCGCCATTCAGAACACCCTGCAGCATCACCAAAGCAGATAACACTTCTCTCCCTTTTACTCTGTTCATTACCATAAATATAAATACCTTAGAATACCTTGGCATTCAAATTAGCAAAAGGCCAGCAAGCCTTAATCCAAAGGGTAATTTTGCCAAGAGTGCATGGTAGAGACAGCAAGTAGCTTATGTCCTGAGAGAAAGAACACATTTGAAAAAATTAGCTTATCACGCAGGACAAGTGACTCGCCATGTTGAGCTAATTGACGAAGACTTAGCTAGCAAGCTAAACAAAAATTTCCATTATATTCTTTGGCATTGGATGAAAGTAATGACATAAAGGACACTGTTCATCTTTTAATGTGAAGACGACAACCCTGAGCAGGATGTAATTTCCTACACTGCATAATCCACCAGGAAGCACTGTGTAAATCTGTATTGCAGCTTGACCACATGGTGAAGCCACTTGTAAAACTTCATTTTATTCAAGCAAGGGGACTTCAGCATCGTCAGTTTATTAAGTTTCTTGAAGAAACTGGCGCTGATCATCGGGACTTGCTTTACTATTCTAATGTCCACTGGTTAAGTTTAGGGAAAGTATGTCAACGAGTGTGGGAGGTAAACAGGAGATTATATCATTTTTGGAGCTACTTGAGAAAGCTGATGATTTTCCCGAGCTGAGTGACCCAAACATATTCTGAAAAAATTACAATTGTGACCCAATTCACTATAGGTCTTTATAGCACGCTTAACTGCTACTGTGGGTTCCCTTGACAGGGTAACAGCATAGCAAACTGTTTACAAGCAATGAGCTCTTTATTGGAGACCCCTGCTCACATACATCAAGCACAAATCTGCAGCACGCCCTGCCCAGGCTCTGGCCACCTGGAGTTTGCATCTCAACACACCAGTCAAGCTCCTGTGAAAGCTGCAGTCTTTCAGTGACTGAAAATGTCTTATGTGAGCAGCAGTTTCCTCTAGCCCAGCACACACTGCTGCATATATACAGAGAGAAGAAAGCTAGTAACAGCTGTGCTGATTAACTCACCTGACCCATTTCAACAGCCCTCTGTTTCTCTGTTGCAGGTGCACGTCGACCACCCCCACCCTCACCGTCTCCCCAAGTGTCTTACATGCATGTATGTCTATTAAATTTGTGCACGAATTAACATTTCTAACTATTTTACTGACATTAACACTTCACCTTCTTTAACGGCTAAACCAGCCATTTTGAAGAGATATTCACTTGATAAATCACAACTGTTTTATGCACATATTATTCAAAACATATACATGTTAAATACTTTTTGTGTTATTTTGAAGCCAGGAGTTTGTGTTTGGACAAAGGGTCGGAGCTGCGGGAGTGTGAGGGTTCAGAGCCATCTGTGAGGAGTCATGGGTGAGCTAATGATAAACACTAAATTACTGACATGGTAAAATAGTAAATTTCATTAAACATTTGTGTAACAAATTGGTAACAAAGTCATTTTACAGTCTTGTTAATGTATTCTATTAACCACAACTTCAGTCATGCTGTCTGTTAGGAAAAAAATATGTTTAATTCAATAAACAGATGTTCTGAACGTTCGACTGGGCAGTCGAGTGAGCTGTCAATCACACCTGTCAATCAAAGCCCGCCAACAATAAAGCCTTCTATCTGCCCTAAAATTTTATTAATGAAGTTTGAAGATGGACCAGATCACTTATTAGACGGTCCAAATAAAACGAATGAGGCCAAATAATTACTGACTTAGGGCCAAATCCACAAAGAATGGATTTCGGCCAATAATTGCGCAACGAATTGCGCAGTTTTTGCACTTGCAATCTGCTCAAGCTGTTTTAAAGTAACAATCTACAAGATTCCAGTTTTGTTCTTTTTGGCGGCATGTAGTGGCAATAAGTGGTAATGGCAGGCTTGTTTTTAATCCTCACTTCCCAGAGATCCAAACTGTCGTATATGTGACGGCATCGGCCAGCTGGCCACTGCTAATCACGGACGCTGCAGCCAACAATGAGTAAATTCATAACTGTAAGTTATAACTTTCAAAAAACTGCTGTTGTTGGATCACAAATGGTAGTTTTAAGATTTTTTCAGCTGAGAATATTGTTGTTTAGACTTCATATCTGTGGCTGTCTTGAACATTTACTCTGACATTTTCAAAGATCTCCAGGTAGGGGCTTCCTGGGAGAAGCAATAAATCTCTCCCAGCCATGAACATACAGCAACAGGCAGTCAGCGCGCAGGGCACCGTGGCCTAATCTTGGTAAGTCTTTTAGAAACACACCGCTGTCTCTGACTTATCTGTAGTGGTTAAACATGATATACCACGTTTTGAATGTATCTAAAGGGTATTCTTTGATCTCAGTCTAAATTGTGAGTTATTCTCTATAATTTCTTCATGGGCAGATCAGTTTGGCTGACAGCAAAGGTTCGTAACGTTGTACTTTTATTTAAGTTTAACATTGTACTCAAGTCTTTGCACTTTCTACTGACCCAACAACAGCAGTATTATGATAAACGTATAGTTGTACATTTTCTTTCTCTAAGTGAGAACAGACTAAATAAAGCAGGAAAGACCCCTCAGTTACCCAGTACAGTTCAAAAGCACCACAAACAGCTGACAATAAAAATATATTGATACAAACGGCAACACAAAAATAAGTAAATCTACTCATCTCTAAAACGTTAAATATTAAAATGTTAAATATCAAGGTGAACCAAGTAAACTATTAAGTCTACATTTAAGAGGGCAGATGAGTACCAAAGCATGATCATATGTAAGAAGCTACAGACGTGTTAATATTAGATCATATTAATATTTTTCTAATTTTTTAAATGAAAATGGAGAGAGGGGGTTGTGTTTTATATTGTGTTTTATACATCACAATGTAGATGACTGGAGTAGCCATGTATTATAAGTTGAGCTGAAAAGGTGACACATCACATCATGACCGTTCTGTGTCCTCCCATCCGCCAGAGTCTGGACTCCAGAGTCGAATGAAGCCCAGTCACTATGGTGATGACACATACATCATCACTGTGCACAGCTGGCAATTTTTTCCATGGGAATATCACCACAAACACTATTTTCAAATACTGAAAATGCAAGGACTTACATATAATATCCTCAGTGTGTCATGGGCTCACTCACCATTGTATTAACTAATTTAGTGATAGAGAATGACTAAACAGACATTTATTTAAATGAAAATCTTTGAGATTGTTACTTTAAGGACCTATCCACAAAAGATTTTGTGCTAATTATATGCTGGCACAAACAAGACGATAACGTTTTGCACCTGTGTGCAATTTGCCCTGGTTTTGCTTTGTGTTTCTATTGTTTCAGGTGTTTCTTCACATTTCAGCCACAGACTGGTCCATAATGAAAACTGCAGAAATTGCAAAAACCTTAAAATTGCGTCTCTTTAATGAGCAGAGACACACACAGAACTCTTCACAATCACACATCAACTTCTATAGTATTTTCCGTTATAACACAATATGCTGAAATGTCCATCAAAATAGCTGTGCAATCCTTTGGCAAATCTGACCCTTAGTATTTTTAGAGACTCAATGTAAATCTATGGGAGCCAAGGCAAATTTACCCACATTTTGTTGTGTTACACTCTCTATTGTTACATACAGTCATGATAAATCCATTTATATATAACCTCCACCTGATAAAATTTATCCCAATAGAGATGCATTGATTTTCACAACATTTATATTTAGTCATTGTTGCTCAGCAACAGCATTTGTTAGTGTGTGATCTGAAAAATATTTCAAGTACAATTGATGAGAGACTCATGAACCACACAAATATGCAAATATATTGTTCTAATACCCATTTCCAGTGTCATTTTAGACTGATAACCCTAAACCAGACCAAATACAAGTGATGATTAAACAAACTCACGTTATGACTTGAGACATTCCTCTGTGAAGAGAATTACTTCATTCAATGAAAGAGGACATTTTTGTGTATTTTAGGTGTAGTGATCCCTGGCAGTTCTAGTGATAAACAGGCAGACTGAAGCAAATTGCAACAAGTCAGGCTGGCATATGGGGTCACTAGAGGCCTCTTGGAATTCATCCTATTTATCTTGGCAATTTGGCAATGAATGTTTGTTAAATAGCAAAACAACAGAAAGCTTTCATTCTTCACTGTAAATCAGAGTCAATGAACTGGTGCAAACATAGTTACTTTAAGTATATTAAAGCACCATACCTTTAAAATGAACTGGAAATATTATGTTGGAGAAACAACAATAACTTGTAGGGAGAAACACTAAAAGGAGAACATCATAACTACTATACCACCAATTATTAAGTTTTCACCTATTAATCATCTTTCACTCCCCCTAATATTCAGTCTAGAAATGTCACTAACCACCGGACTGCCTTCATGCAAAGCAGTCCAGTAATTACCACTGATTTATAAATATAAGTGGTGAGAGGGAGTCTGATTACTATTGTGCTGTACGGAAATTGATGACAGCCATGCATACTAATTACATGGTGCCTATATAATCCATAGTTTTGAAAAGACATGACAGAGACTGAAAAGAAGCCACAACTTTAAGGAACAATGGTTAGGGAAATAAATGCTCTTATTGTTAGCAGCCAAAAGAGTTGGAGGTGAAATGTGTACTTGTGGATATATACTGTATATCATATCCCCACATATGCTAGCTCTCAACCAGCAATAGCTACTTTCACAAAGATGTGGTGGTTATGCATCATTTTTTAAGGGTTTTGTCAAAATCCTTTATGGGAAAAGGCCAATGTGCAGGCGAATTGAAAAGTCTTTAGGTAATACTCTCAATAAGACCAAGGCACTTCACAAATTGGTTGGCTTTCATGAATTACCTTTAATCCTCAAAATGGAAGTGCAGCCTTGAGAATAAGCCACATAATATGGAAATTATTAAAGATCCACAAGTGTCCTCGAATCTGAATTACTCTTTGAAATAGAGATGGCATCTCACGCAATAACCTTGAAATGTCAGTGAATGAGTGATGAAAGCAAATTACTTCTTTTTTTCTGCCACAAACATTAACCAAGCATGAATTACAAAGACTTTAGTTACCCTTTGATAAAGTAAACATGTATCACCTAGTGATATAGCCAGGAAACATGACTTCAAATGATCAAAATGAACAACCAGAGCAAGTCAGTTGGAAAAGGTATGATGAAGTGGAACTACACATATTACATATATAGGTATTAAAGCAAAGACGTGCATTGAACACAACTCTGGTTTTCATTAAAAAGGACCTCAATCATTAAACAGTTTCACATTTACATACACATTAAGAATGTACAGGAAATCGCCCAATGAAGTCCTCTGCTGTTGGCCTGAAGCATCTAGCAACTAGACTGGATTAGGCTCTCAAGGGCATTTATTTACATTTGTTGGCTTTAAGACAGAAAAGCAATTAAGACCCAGGAGATTAGTATTTATTCTAAAGGAAAAACAGTTCTTAAAAACACCACACTGGTTTGTGGATATAGGATTGAATATCCCAAATTGGAAGCAAAGTCTGATCTCTCCATACTTTCTTCTTGAATCTGAGGTTCAATCGGACTCTCCTCTCCAGCACCCTGGCATAGACGTAGAGGCTGAGGAGTGTGATCCCCCTATAGTTGGAACACAACCTCCGGTCCCCTTTCTTAAAAAATGGAACCACCACCCCAGTCTGCCAATCCAGATGCGTACAGGTATGGAAATGTCTGTGTTCAGCATAAATGCATGTTTTTCTCTCCTTATTAGTTATTTATTTATTAGTATAGGTATTTTGACATGTTGCTGTGAGCATGTCTGCAGCTGATTGGGAGGAAAGACCCAGGATGAACATTAACTAATGAGCAAGCAGCAATTTTAGTGTAAGGATGATTTTCATTTGAACTGGCAAACTGTTGAGCCCAGGTTAAAGACCTAAAGAGGGTGGCATTCAAAAAGCTTTAGTTTTTCCTCTTAATTTTTGACAATAGCATTTCTACTTATATTATACGTATTTATTCAAGGAGCATAGAATATCTAATTCATATGATTGAGATTGAGACAAGCACATCTGGTTCTAATCTAAGGGTGCCCCTCCAATCTGTTCCCAAATGAAGGGAGCCCCTCTGATGTATTGATACCCCAGCATTCTGACCTTAGAGGGCCTCAAAGGTGACCTCCTAGGCTCAGAGGCCTTCAAGAAAATATACCAACTCATGCAATATACTAGGTGAAAGTTCACATGGCACAATACAGACTATGAACAGTATAGTTCATAAGGATGTTAATCTGACACAATTCTTAACTAATTAATTAACTAAAACACATCAGATACTACATTTCCTCCCTTTGAGGCTTGACAAAGTCTCAAAAAACAAAAGAATAGCCCATACATCATTACCATTGCAATTTAAAACAACAGTTCCTCACTCAGTTGCTTTAGTTGCTTGTGTAAGCAACTAAAGCAACTGAGTGTAAGAGCGAAAAACCTGTCTGGCAGCTCTCTTTCTTGAATTATCCATCAATTCAGCGGACATGGGTGATTTGTTGAGATATTTATTTTCTTATCTTTTATTTATTCCATATCTATACATTTTCTTCCGAATGAATGAGGTTATCTGTTAATCTTCTGCCTGTTTTGCTTACGTATATTTTCTCTTATCCCAGGAGGGGTCTAATGAGAATAAAGTAAACTATACCTCTCGGAGTTGGTTTGTGACCAAGAAAAATC
>JAPQRN010001212.1:0-11734 GCA_037367275.1 Coranthus polyacanthus | reverse complement strand
TATACTCTGTTACTGATTATCACTCACGTCTGAATTCATTAACTACTGCACAACAGCAGGGGTCACGCGTGTGCATAATGCATACTCAGTATATTCGCAGGCCTTTCACAGAGCGTAAATAAATGTATAAATGTGAATTGCAAGACAGCAAAATTAACATTCAGTGACCCGCTTTTTCTTGTTATTTCAAAGCTCGGAACTGAAAAGTGTGTTTCAGTGGAAATATAAACCCTGTGTGAACCAAGCCTTATTGCCAGAAATAGCTGATACAGTTATATGGCATTAGTCACAGCGCGGTGTTACTGCAGCATCTCAGAGAGCCTTCCTATGCTTTACTAATTGTCTGTTAGATCCTCACCATGTGATGCACACACAGTTTATTGACAACAGCAGTTGTTTCACATGATCAGTTTCTTAACAGGAGTCACCTGCTCCGAGCGCAGAACACTAAGTAACACTAACTCACTGAACTTCATGTTTTTTTTTTACTGTTCAGATAAGCTTGTGTAAGATTCGGTTCCTACCTGGGACGCCTCCGGTAGATGGACCCGTGAACAGCTGAGGACATCTGTCTGGGTTTGAACAGGCTGAGGTCAAAGTCTGCTTGCATTTGTTTATCTGTAACTAAAACCGATGGAAGTGTCCAAACTCTACCGTCCTCACTAAAGCAATACACACTGTTTGACATATGCATAGCATTTTAATGAGCGTCTGTTAATGCTGAATTCCACAAAATGGCTTCTTTATTCCTTTCTAAGAACAATCAGCGAGTCTTTTTACATTCATAGTAGTATCCCAGTTTTAACTTCTTAGGTGTCAAAAATTACTGCCTTCACTAAACCCATAAAATAAAGCAGCTTAGTTGAATTTTAAACCCCAGATCTATTTTGCATGAAGACACAACCTATCATTCATCACAAACATTTCCCTCTTCTTTCTTTGCCTCTTCACAGTGCAGAAAGACTGCATTTAATCAGTGAACACCACTTGTTCTTCTTACACACCTGTCATAATTGTTTTCTGTGCTAAAATAGAGGTTTATTATTATTGCTGAAAAGGAGAAAGTAGCAAAACAAAGCATCAGGAACATGCAGGAAGCAGTTCTGAATGCTTCTTATTGACTATAATCAAACCTTGAACTGCAAACTAGTGATATATTCTTTGAAATGTACAATGAGGAATTCAGCTACCGTTTTCTAACAATTTTGTGGTTGTGTTAAGTTGCATCCTGTGTGGCATCGTCAAAGTGAGATGCTGCACACACACAAGAGAACGTAGCTGTAGTGTTGTGTCTGAATTCAATCAATCAGTAGCAAACATAATGTCAGTTTCTCATTTTCTCTTTGAAGATCATTTAGGGGGTTTTTCTCTGCTTTTTTGACTGTTACGACAACAGAAGGTCACGTCTTTGATTTGAGATTATTCAGAATACATTGTATACATGAAACACGAGACGCCCTGTTATTCATATCCTTGTAGAGATGATTATCAATGATCAGATTTATGATCATGTGCACGTAGGTCTTAGTTTTTCAACATTTTAGCACCGAGAGAGAGAGTGTGTGTCGCAGTAGTATGAGCAAAAAGTAATGACACGAACTGTCAAGTTCACACGTTTGGTTTATTTGTTGCCATTTTGAAAAGATCATAAATATGGTCAAATGCACATTAGCAGTGGCAGTCAGTCTTTCAGCAGCAGCAGCACATGTGCATTCTGGTTGCAGCCAAAGTCCAGCGTCTCTGGAGTCTCCAAGAGGCAGGACGCTCACACACTCAGACACATCATTCAAGTCTCTCTGATCATTTCATAGTGTTTTCACCATCTTCTGTGACATAAAAGTGCATTTATCAACATGTTGCATTCAAACTTTTACCCATACATATATTTATATATATATATATGAACTATTAGGACTGTCTGCTTAAACCATACATACATTTTATCTTTGCTGTAAACTACAAATGGAAGAGCTCAAGAGAGCTTTCAGAGTCTCCTGCAGCTGCTGCAATTATACAAAACCTGTTTCCTAAACAGGAGTTCCTACTTGAAAAAAAGATGTAAAGTTCAATATACAGATGTTAAGAGGACAGAAGCAGTTATCAAAACACAAACTGAGGACTCAATGAAACCAAAAGTAGACGCCAAAGTGGTCTATTTTTGGCACTGCTCACAGTAGCACCGAGACACGGCCTTCAAGTGGCACGAAGGAAAGCAGAATATACACAACAAAGATGGCTTTCCCAGAGGAATCTCAATGATTCGCTGTGGATTTCAGCTACACTGAAAGAGTTTAACTTCATGCCAGCATCCCTCTGGGAAATCCAACCTGTACTGTACGGCACTTTACAGGGATGCATTGGCAAAAGTCATCAGTCTGCTATCAAATGTCTTCTTAAAAATTGTCCAATGTCCTTGGTTAGATACTGTAAAAAATGGTGATAGATTTCACATTGCTTACTTACAGTTTCTCTTTTATTACCAGCTCCCAACAGAACTGTCTAACACAGCATAGGGCATTGTCTATTGTGCATGTAACATGGCTGGTTGTATATATTACAGTGTGATCTGTGTGTGTGTGTGTTTTCACGTGTGTGGTATGACACAGGGCTAAGGCACCTAAATGTCCCTCAGACACAGAGCCTGGCTAGTTATTTCAGAGTAGCCACCAAGCTCAGAAGGGAAAGCACCCATGTTATGTGCAGATTGTATTATCCAAGCTTACACTGCTGTTTCAATATGTGATTGTCATTCCCAGATTTTCCAACGCAGCTGAGGTGTGCTAACACTATTTGGAGTAATACGGGATTTTAAGTGCATTATGGCATCAGAATACAACTCGATTTTTGGGGAGACAGATCATAGTAAACAGTTAACAGCCTATAGACTTCTAGCATGATGCTTTTATTCAGTCGAAAGCACGAGAAAGCAAGTGGTGTTATGCACTAAACACACTGAAGCTGCTGGTACACTCAAGGTAAAAATAAATAATCCTATTTGGAACCTCCTTTGGAAATGAAAATCCTGAAATGAAAAAAAAAAAAAAAAACAAAACAAAAAAACGCCATTTTAAAAAATATCTTACCCTTCATCCTAGCACAAAAGGACGAGGATCAGAGAGTTGGACACCATATAAAACCACTGACAAATCCGTAATAAAAAAACAGAGTTAAGAAAAGAAGTTCCAGGTAAAAGCCACAATTGTGCTGACCCCAAACTCAGCACTGCTTCCCTGCTTGGGTGTTTGTGTGCCAGGGCCAAAAGACAAAACGAACACAAATAATTACATCCTGATTCTGCCATTCCTCTTGGCATTCTTCCTTCATCCTCTGTGAAATACCTACAAGCAATGGCTGTTTAATGCTGTGTGCATTAATACAGGACAAGGGGACTGGAGGAGGTAACTACAAGTGTGGGTCAAATTTAACAGATGTAATAGATTTGTTTTCTGAGTTTGGGACATTTAGTCTGGAGTATGTGTTGGAAGAGGGGTAGGAAATGTGTCTTCTTATGACTGGGGAAGATGTTGTCTGATGATCTCTCTGGACTGAGGGGGGATCCTGTCAGGAAATCGGACTGAAAACTCCACGATGAGGTCACCACGCTGAGACGGGTTCTTGGGAAAAGGCAGGCCTTCCCCTCGGAGTCGTTTCACCGTCCCCGGCTTGATGATGTCGTGACAGGGGAGCGAGATGACGCGGTTTTCCAGCGTGGGAATGCTAACTGTGAAGCCACACAATGCCTAGAGGAGCGGAGAGGAGAGGGTTAATATCTTTAGTAGGAATGAAATGCCAAAGCCATGAATATACCAATGACTTAATGTTTCCATGAGCCAAAACTTTCGATTATCTCCCCTAAGTAAATCATCCTAATAAGTCAAACTTCTATGTGCCTTCGGTGTGTGTTCATTATGCGCAAGAGTGAAAGAGACAGAAAGTAGGCCTTGCTGACAAATCGTTTCGGTATCGACTACAGCACTGTGGAGTCTACAGAACAGCATTTGGAACAGGAATGTGTGGAAAACATGACTTGGCAGTGGAAAAGTTTTCCGGCCTTTGTGTGTTTTGTGTGTGCGTGGAGGAGGTGTCTGTAAGTGTGTCAGAGTTGGAGGGTCTACACATTGCACAGGGGACTAATTTTAGCAGTGGTCTCATAGCCGGGGCTAATGAAGTGAGGCAGGAATCGGCTGAGCTCGTAAATAGTTGGAGGGCTTGTCAGATTGGCTGGGAGAGAACACACACACCATATACACACACGCACACACACACACACACACACCATATACACACACACACACACACACACACACACTAAGCCTCACCTTCTTATCACAATGCCTGATGAATCCAGTCAGACCGTAGCGAAAGCTAAACTAAACACAGAGACCTGCGGTTATCACGACTTCACAGGCTTTCCAGTGAGCATCATTCACCAGATTTGCTCTGAATAAAGTGAACTATCTGAACCCACAACTCTGTGAATGAATATCCAGTTGAATAAAAACTTTTCTTATATAAAAAGGCTTTTGCAAGGAACGGTTACAAAATAACTAACAAAACAAAAAAAGGCAGTGAATAAACAGAGGTACTGAGACAGAATGATGGAGAGCCATTGTAAACAACACATAATTCATTAGGGGCTTTTAGAAAGGCAGCAAAGCGCAAAAATATACAAATAACAAAGAGATGTATAAAATTCCCAAAAGACATTAAAAAGGAACGTGGTAAATAAGCCTTGGGAGGAAATCTACATATAAAAGTGAAGCTTGAACTCAACGGTTTTCCAGGGCTTTTCTCTCTAATAAAAGCATTAAATGCCCCCAAAATATTTAAAAATGGGAATTCTCTAAAGAGATTCACACTGAGAATCTATGCCCAGCACTACATTAATGAGAATTTAATCTATTATAATTAGAAGATTAAGTTTGTGTCTAAAGTTTTCCCAAAATACACGACCTATTAAAAAAACATTAAAAAAAACAACACCACCTCGTGGTAACAAGCCTCTTGTGATGTAATAGCGATTTTGCATGTACTTGCCCATGCTTAACCTCTGCGCCCCAGTCTGTGTCATTATGTGGCCAGAATTAATTAAGTCTGTTGAGGAATTTTCTTGTCTCGTCTGGCAGCTTTTTTAACAAACATGGATGGACGCGTGGACAGTTGAAGTTCAGTTCAACAGAGCAGCTGCTTCAGAGGACAGACAGGGTTTTCCGGCCATGACATCAGCTTCTTTTTACTCGCTACATACATTAGGGGTGATTTAGCTTGTGACTATGATGGAGACTACTGGCTCATCCTCTTGTTATGAACAGTTCCATTCACTAACACAAGTCTTACACACAGAGACAGGTTGCCATGACGCTCGGCACACACCGCCAGCTGATGTGAGGACCCACTGATTGCATAAGCCTCAGCTCAGACAACACCGCCCCCCCCCCACCCCAACACACACACTTTGATTTAGCTCTAACTGTGACAATGTTGTACTGACTCACATCAACTCCCCAGAGCCCTACCCGCACCTTAATCATAAATGTTGCATGTTTTTACATCCTCACAATTACATACGTCAAATCACAAACCCTTATCGGTTATGGTTGATCTGCTGTTTAGGATTAACACAGTAAAAAAGGAACACGCAGCCTGACTCACAGCAACTTAACATCTTCTACCGGTAGGGCTGTGTATTGGCAAGAATTTAGCAATATTATACATATCATGATAGTGGGGTTATGATTCAATATATTGGGACATATTGCCCTTAGGCCTGCGCAATATGAGGAAAATCTGCAATGTGTGATAACACTGTTCGCTGTTGCAATGCTAATATTACTCGTGATGAATAAACAAACTAACCTCCCGGTCGCCACCAAATGCAAGGCTATGCTCAGATGAAGTGGTTTCAGGCAACGTGAAATCAGAAGAGTGTAATCCCAACATCATAGCACTACTTTTTCTGCAATCTGAGCAAACAAATTTACATTTGCCGTGAATCTTTGCATGTAAACCATTGTTTTTGAGAATCAATACGGTATCACGAAACACAATATCATTATTCTCAAGTGTATTGATATTTCCTTACACCCCTAAGAGCCAACCACTTATCTTTTAGAACCAAACAGCTACAGTTAACACCTATGTGTGTTTGGATGTGGGTTTTGCCGCTGAGCAGATCGTAGTGGTGACAGGAGCTGCTGAAATGTTCAGCCACAGTGTACCAATGACAGCAGCAGCACACTGCAGAGGCATCATTATTGCCAGAGAGAGCCAGCCTATAGATCCATAGAACCAGGTAAGAGTGCCAAAGTCGCGCTAAGCTCTCTAACTGCATCGGACTGCTGTCACCGTGAAGTCACTGCAGGCCTGAAAGCTGCCTCTAGCAACACCTCACAGTAGTTTATAGCGTGGTCGAGTCAGATTGACAGGGCCAGAGAGGGCTCGTCTGCAGGGAAGCAGCTCATCAGCGCACGCTCCAGGCACAAAACAACATGGGCAACAAAACAGTTATACAGCAGTCAAAATAACGACTGCTAAATAAAAAACATTTGCAATAACATTAGGTCTATGTTTCTTATTTAACTATTCTAACATGAGTGCTTGGCTGACCAATCGGCTCCATCTATATTATCCCTTTTACTGGTACATACTGCATGTGGCAGGTTGTCTGGTGTGTGTCACGTAGACTGGTGCTGTGTTTTTCACTGCAGCATTTAGGGAAGAGCAGAGCACTGGAATATGAGCTCTTATTTGCTTTGGATACTGAATCATCTGACCCACTTCCCTAATATTCCCCGGATACCCCCCAACTTCATCTTCATCTTCTCTCCCCCATCCCGTCTTTAGCTGCATCAGACTAAGTCTCTAATCTGGCTGCTGTAAGAGCGGAGCGCTTGGCTGTGGGAGTTCTGCAGTGAAAATTTAATCATTGTGCGGGTTTGATCGAGTACCATTCCCTGCTTAATGTTACTCAACACTTTCTAATGTGGTCTCATTTACAAGGCTGTCTTCATATTTGTGCGGTGTGCAGGTACACTCAGGACATTGCTTCTGTTATGATTAATGAGAGCCAGTGCTGCTTTCAAGATAAACTGAACAAAGCTGGCATGAGTTAAGTACAAAAAGCTCCCCTGACATCTCCAACTCTGTGAGAACACCTGCCATTAAGCCAACAATGTGGATGCCAGGCCACTGAGTGGTAGCGCTATTAGAAACATTAAAGCTTGTGTAATTCACAGACGGACCAGAGCTGTACTGGACCCGTTGCCCTCGAAGGAGCGGCTAATTAAATGTCCTGCCAGTCACAGTAATAGCAGCCTGGATTGACACCACAGTCACACTACAATCCATCTTTAACCAAGTGTGTTTGCAAATATTCTGGAAGATGCAAGTGTGTGTACGCCTGCATGCATGTTAATGCCTGTGCACAGTTAAATGTGTGCCTGCCTGTGTGTGTTTATGTACAGTGGAACAGAAAGAGTTGAAGATGATGGCTCTACGCCGGTCACACAAGGACACCACATTCCTGCTGCTTCGCTCGCACCGCAGTGGCAGCGCTGCTCACTGATCCTGCCCTCTAGAAACACACTCACTCTCAGTAAGGTTTATATGACCACCTACCGAGGACATAATCCTGCCGTAAAAATACAGTGATACCTCTCCACCTGCACACACCTGCGTTTTGCCATGTTACAGGCAAACAATAAGATGAAAAAAAAAAATAATGGGAAAATTTTCAGTTTTGGATTTCCATTCAAGACTCTACAGCTCCATGAATATATTACAATTCTGCCTGCTTTGCTCCACTAGGAATTAAACTCCCAACCTCAGCAGCATCATGCATTCACTTAGATGCAGATTCATGACAAAGAGGATAGATTCATAAGATAGATAGTCAGAAATGTAGAGAGAAAAGTGAGATAAAACAAAAGGCAAACGCACCTCTTTTAAACTGATCTTGCAGTTATAAATGATATTTGAACCGTCTCTCTTGAAGTGGGCATGCCCTTTATCTTTAAGCACAAAGGCTATGTCGGCAGGAATGTTCTCAGGGGTCTCATCCCCCTCCTTTGGGAAGGTGATCTTGGTCCCTTCCTTCCAGCCCTTCTTAATGATGATGTTGAGGATCTTGTCTTCTGTCCTCATGCTCCTCCCATCTGGGTTCAGCCTGCGACGAGTGATTTTCATTCGCTTGGTGCAGCCATGGAAGATCTCTTCCAGCGAGACCTTCAGCTCATGGACCACGGGTGGGTCCTGCTGCTTTCGACCAGCCCCCAGGCGCTCTGATGGCACCCCCCTCCTCCTGCGGCCCTCCCCTGGGAAGCCGTTGTTTATGCCCCCTGGAAAGCCAAACTGTCTCCCAAAATGACTGAAGGGGTCGTCCTCATCTATGTCCATGTCCTGATCAGCGTCATTGCTGTGGTCGTTGTGGAAAGAGAAACCATTGGAGCGGCTGTGGCTACGGTTGGAGCCAAAAAACATGTCAAAGGGGTTTGAGCCGCCAAAGAAGGAGGCAAAGGTGGCGTGGGGATCTCCATGGAAAGTGTAGTGGTAAGTTGAGTTGCCTGGTGCACCCGAGGAACTGCTTCCCCCTGTCTTCAAACCTGAGAGAAACAGAAAGACAAGAGTGTGAGACTGCACATGCACACACTCAAACACCCACAAGCTAAAAACACACATTCATTTGATCTCAGATACCAGACACAGGACCCTGTTCAGAAACAACTGAGTGTAGGTAACAGCCTGCGTGGGTGGGAAAAATCCCACAGCATCACTGCTCGTCCAACAGCACTGATCGTGGGGAACTCATAAAATACCAGGTCACTCTGTCCAACACACACCCACAAATACACATACACACTGTATCTAAACACACACATGCACAAAACACCCACAAATGCAAACTGCAGCAGTCGCGGCTATTCATATCTCAACCACGTAATGATCTTAAGCCATCTGTCTGACAGCTACACTCATGCACACACTAGCAGCTGAGGTAGAGTATGAAGAGTTAGAAGTGACAAGTGCTATTGACACTGAAGATAACATTGCACAATCACACACACAGGTCTCTGCACATAAACATGAAAACATAGAAGAGACACAGCATTATTACTTGAGTGTCCAAAGCCCACCAAAGTCTTGCACTGTGATATTAGAAGCTGAGCTTGTACCTGAACCATTTCAATAACAACTTAATCCATCATAGCACCAGTTAAACAAAGCTTTGCTGCTCTTCCTGCACTCTCTGGCTTATTTAATTCAGTGGTCACCATCATTACTCAAACCCAGACATGACAACGGCCCTTCCCCTCACCTTCCTCTCCCAGCTGATCGTAGACAACCCTCTTCTTGGGGTCACTGAGTACCTCATAGGCCTCTGCGATCTCCTTGAACTTCTCCTCTGCGTTAGCGTCCTTGTTCTTGTCCGGATGGAAGCGCAGCGCCATGCGCCGGTAGGCCTTCTTGATCTCATCCTCATTGGAGCCCTTTGGGATACCCAGGATCTTGTAGTAGTCCTTCCCCATAGTTGCACACACACACATATACTCTCAGGACTGGGATCCCCTCTTCAGCTAAGGCCGTGGCCAGTCACTGGTAAGACACAGAAGACAGTTTAGGGTCTTAGAATACCCCCTGATGAGGGCAACAGACTATATATGTCCTGGCAGAGGGGCAGAGTGTACTCAAGTGCTGTCCTTAAAGGCTTTACTGCGAGGTCTGTTTAGTGGAAGTTGGAACACATCTAAGGGAACACAGAGTGCAGGTTACTATCTGTTGCTATGGGGATGTGGGAGTGCAGTGGGATCCCCTTCTTCAGCTGTATCACTATCAGCTCAGCCTGCCACGTATATAGGCGATACTTGGAATAGTTTATTGTAAATGCACGGGCTTTTAATTTCCTTTTTTTTTTTTTTTTTTGTTGACCGTGAGCTATAGGTATAAATCAGTGGACTTGACTGACTGCAGATCATACTAAGGATCTGCCCCCAGCTCTGCTGTGATAACGAGACGCACAAGCAGCAGAAGAAGCCCTTTCAACGAGACACTGCGGAGCGTTTGAACAAGACACAATGAAGCTCTGTTTGACCGCAAAAGCCTGGTTACATATTATATTTGATATACAGCTTGTATGCTGCTGCTATAGACAAAGAGATACCGGTGTACAGAGCGCAGGAGAAAAAAAAAAAAAAAAGAAAAATCCTGAGGCTCTCTAATTTATTGGATGGGCTCAACGACAAAGCTACCGCCGACCCCGGATTATACAACGATAGACGTAAAATATTTGAATTTAAACCTATGATTAAAAAAAAAAATCATACAGTAACAGAAAGGGACGTTTAAACCTATTACACGATGCCCCGGCAATGGAAAGATAACGGAGGAAAAAAAAAAAAAAAAAAAAAAGGAAGGAAGAACGGGAAACAAAAATAAAATGAGAGGGAATCCTACCAGAATGTCCAGCAATTTGCGTAGAAAATCAGATCAACATGGTCCGGCTTGTGTTCTCTCTTGTGTTTCTTTCTTTCCCTCAGCCCGTCTGTGCCCGCCGCCCCGGCACCGCTGGGTCCTTATAAATTGACGTCAGGACGCCGGGAGGATCACAGGCTCTGAAATAACCGGTGACCGAACACTGAGGTGCATCTGACGTTTCACTGGAAAACCTCGGACAACTGCCCAAACAGCCGCTCTCAACCCGCACCCCTCATTCCGCCACGACTCTTACCGAAACGGCCCGAAATCACCGAGGCATGAAGAGCAATCGGTCACAGAGGTAACTTTTAGACGATTAAAATCTATTCCTAATAAGGGCGCATACCCCACAGCCCCTGAGCGTTTCGTCTCGTCCGGCTAAGAAACCCCTTCAGTTTCACTTCACAGACGCATACAAATAAACCTCTTTTTCTTACCGAGCCTGCTTCTTCTGCGTCCGCTCCCGGTGCTGTCTGTCGGCGTCTGAAATCCCTTCGCGGCGTGTAGAGAAAACCCAGCCCTCAGCCAGCCAGCCAGCCAGCCAGCCAGCAGGGCTCTTTGTTCAGAGTCTGCACGCAAACACACCACGACCCACTCAGAATGAGTTACACGTAGGATGAAGTTTGAAACTGACCAGCGCCACTGCTTTGATTCCCCCCTCTCTTGGAAGACATTAAGTAAGCGGGCATGTCAAAGGTGTGAGCGACCGGGGCTTCGCCGCGCACAAAAAACAGAGGCTTATTTGGAGAGAGAGAGAGTCCTGAAAGCTGACAGAACATAAAAACAGTCTGTATGTGCGTTTGCGTGCGTTTCGTTGTCTGCATGCGCATCCCAGTGTAGTCGTGCCAGAGTTGAGATGGTATACGCGCTTCTGAGTCACGTGATGAGTCCACAGACACGCACGCATTTCGACATTCTATCTTTATGAAGTTTGGAAATATATTTAGAGCTGCATCCCACTTTCCCAAACATAACACTCTTAACGCAACAGTGTGAACCCTTATACCCCCATATATTACCTCTGCCTCTCCAATCCCTCACATACCACCTTATATATACCCCTACTTCCACGCTTAACCTTAACAAATCAAGATCAAACCCAGGGGAACTGGAGGTGCATCCAGGCAGCATAGACCTGACAACAGTCCACTCTTACATACATATTATATCTATACATTATTGGCATTTTATAGCCTTTTGGCACTTGTGAGAGTCTTATGAGAGTTTTCTGATGTGTGGAATTCACCCATTGGCGCGCGCGCGC
>JAPQRN010001211.1:0-13211 GCA_037367275.1 Coranthus polyacanthus | reverse complement strand
AGTGGATCTATATATTTACAAGAACAAAATCAAGGATATTCTCTGAGACTGAAGTCATAGATTTGTGAGGAAAAAAATGTTAAAGCGGTGTTGGTGTACTTAAGTGAAGCTTGTGTCAGAGTGTGTGATGTGCTGGAAGGTGGACGTTTGTTGAGTCTGTTTCTAAGCTAATAGTAGCTAGTGTTTTACACTGTTGAGGCTGTGGAGGAGCAGAGAGAGACACTGAAGAACTCGGAAACGAGGGGTTTCATTCAGGACATGAATCCAAGGTTTTCTTTTTCGTATCATTTTCTTCTTGTACATCAACCAATTTAATCTGAGACAATGTCCAAATTTTCACCTTCCCCCAGCTTCTAAAAAGTGTCTTTTTTTTTACATAAATTGGCCCTTATACACCATTGTAAAATGACCATCTTGTCATTCATTTCAAAACTCTCATTGGTCCTCACAAAGATGGAAGCCAGTGATCACTGTAACATGCACTGAAGATAAAAGGAAGGGTTTCACATGTCCTGACAGTGTCTGCAGGGTTTCTGCTGCTTCCCACCGCTGCAGCACGAGATGGAAGACAGGAAGAAGAAAACAGGTTTTCCTCTCCATCTACTCTACCTATACATCCACAAAAACAGTCTTTTCCTTGGTCATTGGTCCATTTTTTGACAGTTAACTACTTCAGCATACTTTCAGCTATTTAAACCACACATTCAATTATCTTTCTTCTATTTTAAAATATTTCAGCTTCTTCTTCAACTTTATTTCTACATTTTAACAATATTTTCTAATTTAAACATGATGATGGAGGATATCAACAGGGTTTCAAAAAGCTGAGCTTTTTAATTGAGACATGCACGGCTGCATGTAAACAGGATTCATTAGCATCATCATATTCATAAGCAATGTAAACAGCTTATTAGGAATTATGTCTTTTTCAGAGCAAGGGCAAAAATGGAATACTGTAGTTTCTGTAGTGAGTGAGTAAATGCATGTTACATGTTAGCAACTTTAATAAGTCAGAGAAAATCCTTAAACCCTATTTTGTATGCACAGATAAGAGCAAAAATGCTTCTCAAAAATGCTTTTACAAGTCAAATGCTTGAAGCAAATTGACAGCAAAACCTAGTGGGTGAGTACTTCCAAATTTAATAAATTATTTAATGATGCACAGCTGCACATACTCATAACATGTTACACTACTGGCTCAGTCATTAATGCTTGAAGCTGATTACAGCATGATTTTTGAAAACTATGCAAATCATGTGAAAGGATGTCAGAGTCTTGCTAAACTTAAAGGTAATCTGCATGTTAAGTATCAGTTAAGCTGTCACGATTTACAGATCTATGCATATGTGTATGTTTTGCCCACATTTCTTTGCAGCCGTGCGATGTATTCGAGAACATTTTCTGTCAGTAGTTCAGTAAATGACAGTCAGGTGCCCTGTGCACAGTGCATCAGCGCTCCTTCAATCCATGTTTAGTCATTTCAAGGACAGGCTCACATTGTGCACCTGTGTCACATTTGAATACAGGGTGGGATCAGAACGAAGACATTATCATACATTATATGTGGGCGTGTTTAAAGCTGTGACAGTCATGATCAATTACATCTGAGCGTTTCCTCCCATTCCTCTGTGTTTTAAAGACTCCGCTCTTCATGGTGCACTGACACTTTGCCCTGTTTCACTTGTAAAACTACCAAAATAAAACCAGCAGCTCAAGTGCAGATGATGTCTCTTTCTCAGCATATTAAATATTTATCATTTCATATACGCCACTGTGATGCCAAAAGTAGAAAAATAAAATCCAAGTCCTATTTTTACTGTGTGAGTCAAAAGTTTTGTTTAATTACATGAACTAACTGGCAACAAAAATGAGAGCCGACAGTTTGCAAATGAAACAGCTGCTTGTGTAACTGTCATGTTGTTCTATAATCTGACAGTTATCGCCCAGGAGTAACAGTAGGTTGGAATGATCTACAAGTATATTGTGGCACCTTCTACTAATAAGTAAATAAATCTGCTTGACAGTTTCATACATAATAATGTCAAGCAAGTTCATTTCTTCCTGTACTGCAGCCTGGCGTTCCTTACAGCTGTTACATCACGATTCTCATGCAACAAATCAGAAAGTCATGTCACCCCACGGCTCTGGTTGCCCTGAAAATTACACAACTGCCAATTCACTACTGTGTTCTGTGATTTTGACTGAAGTCAGAATGAAATCATGTTTTTTACAGGCAACAGTATTCACAAACTGCAGTTGAGAAAAGATAACCAAGTGGCGCATGATCTTTTCTGATGTGTTTGTGTGTGTGTGCATGAAATGAAATGCGTGTGCGTGGACCAGTTAGTGGACGAGTTATCTCATCTCTGAGTTAAGGTTTAGTTTGTACGAAGGGGTATTAGGGCCACATGACGAAAACAACGCGAAAACAACACAAATACGTAAAAGACACCACGAAAACCAACCTGAAAGATGCAACAAGACGAAACTGTAAATTTTGTAAAAAAGACAAATACAATGTAAAAGATGTAACAAGATGAAAAGGACGTAAAAGACGTAAAAGACAGAACAAGGTGAAAACGGCATAAAAAGTGCATGCTGGCTTTCACAACATTAAATTAAAATAAAGAAAATCAGAGCAATTTGAATTCTTTATTCAACAGGATGAAAACCATGTAAAAGAGTTAAAAAGTTGTTTGTGGCTTTAAATGACTCTTTATGGTTTGAACATGACAAACAAGCTGCTGATCTCCAGGCTAATGATCCTTTTATCGAGTCTTTTTTAATGATTTACAAAACAACTGTCCTTGTTGAAGGTGTGAGGCTTATTGTCCGCTGACGGTGTCTTAATGCTGCTCATAACTGCTCTGCCTACATTCTCAATATTCATTTGCTGTACATAATATACGTGTATATCTATCCGTATATATATTTTTGTGTAATTTTCTGTACACATCTATTGCGCTGTCTGTCCTTCTGTCTTGGAAGAATGAACCGTCTTCTGTGGCTCTTCAGGATTTATCCAACATTTATCTTTCCTGTTAAAGCATTTCTTTTTGGGGAATTTTTCCTTACTCGAACTAAGGGTATATTGTACAGATTGTAAAATCATCAAAAAACGCATCACACATCTAAAAATCAATCAAAAACAATCTCTTTCACATTGTGTTTGTCATTATAACAACATGCCTACTTGTAATCTAATGTAAAATGTGGAGCTTTATGTATGTAAATGAATAAAAAATGAACCAAAACCAACAAGTCTGGTTCAGGTAGAACAAATACCTACTGCTGTTAGATGGCTGTAAAGTAATAATTTTTTATGAGGTTATTCAAGGTTTTCATACATAATCTCTCTGCAAACTGTAAATACTTTTGTTAAGAACATGATTTGTCTGCTGTTTTGTCATTGCTGTTTACAACAAGCCACCAAGCCAATAAAAGAATGGAAATGAAGTGAGAAAGGTGAAGTAAGATGTGAAGGCGACAGATGCGTCCTCCCCCTCACTTTACCACTGTAATCATTGTGAGCATGAATATTTATGTCCACGGGGAGTGAGGTGGGTAATTAGCAGAGCTAAACACTCCTGTGTTTACAGTGCATGTGTGTGTGTCTGTGTGTGTATAGAAAACATCCAGGCGACTGAAACAGCTCCTGATGTTAAGGAAAAAAACAAGCAACCTGGTAATATAACTTCCCTGTGACTGCCACAAAAACAATGTGAGTTTGTGGAGAAAGATTTCAAGTGGCCTTTGACCTTCATTTCACAAAACGCTGCAGACACTTCAACAATGGATATTACACGTTACAGTATCATAAATACAAGCGACGATCAGCTGACACTTATAGTCTAACATCGCTGCAGACCGCATCTGTTTATGGAATCACTACTTGAAGATTATTCAGATTCTATTCTCTGTCTACAGGTTTTTTTTAACAAAGCTTATATGATTTAGTTTTTTAAGAGATCCAATATTTAAATGAAGACAGCATTAACCCTTTATTACACATTACACTTAAACACAGAGTATATAGCATGTCCACAATAATGTATTTAAAAATGGCCAATGTTATATATGTTGTTGACTTGTGACACTGAGTACGTCATCCCCTGCTGCAATATATTCGGTTTCTTATGAGACCAAGGCAGGTGAGATTAGACATTAACAGGCTGCTACATAATCTCATTGGCGGAGGTCAAACTGTCACTCACTAAATACACTTTGATGGCTGTTAATACACCTGTGTGACCCATCCAAGAAAAGACTAAGTGTGGGAAACACTGGATACTTTAGTCATCTATGTTACAGTATGATATCTGTGTATTTGAAGGAGAAAAAAAAGTCAGAAAGCTGGATTTCTATATGTATTCACTGCATGTTGGTGTTGATGGCATATCATTTAAATACTGAGATGAAATGATGTACAAGGACCTCCATCAGGTCTCCAGGTCTAGGACTTAACACACTTAAACTGTATTTATGTCACGTTTTCAACAAATCCCTTAAACAACAATGTATTTTCTGACTTCACTTCTCTCCCCTTTCAGGAGCTTTAAGGAATGCGCCCACTGACTCCTTCCTTCACGAATCAAAAAAACTGCCAAATACATGATTTCATTTTGAAAAATGTAATTCTCTAAAACAGCTGGCGGCTTAAATTTTTATGCAGCAAAGTGGAGAAAATAACACATTTGTTGAGGACTTAATCCACATTTGAGTATTTGCAGCAGCAGGACGATGTGGTGAATGTGGGACTGAGGGGGACAGTGTTCATGGTAATGAAGACACATGTCACTCAGTCTAACAGTATGGCTCTTTGTTAGTGGCTCATAGTTTTTGGAGAATAATGAGCTGTATGGCACTAACAAAAAATAAATATCAGTCTGTTGGTGCATACACTTTTCTGTAATGTTGTTGTTTTCTGTCTATAATGCCTCATAGATGTAGAGTTGAGTCTAGAATCTTTCATGTTAATATGAAAGGATAGGAAATACATGTTTTGCAATAAGTTTTTTGAATAACTTGTCACTGTCATCCACCTTGCACTAAGTGAAAAATGTTTTTCTTTTCTTTAACAGAAAACACTTTAATAGAAACATAAAAATATCTCAGCCCTTTTGCAGCCATTATGCTGTTCGTAAAAGTCAAACGCAGGATATCAGCCATTAAACAGTCCTCTGTTAGTAGCTATTACCTTGATGTCAGTTTTGGCCTTCATAAAATCACTAAATAAATGAGCATGACTAAGAGTAAAAAGTAACATAAACAGCAAGTTGATGTGTGTTTGCGTGTACGTATGTTACCTGCAGTGGTGTCGGCTGCTGGTCCACCGGGGCGATCAGCACCACCAGCTCGTGGTCGATGCTCAGGTAACCGAACACGTCGCACTGCGGCACCGACACGTGAAGCCTCAAGATCCGCAAAACGTCATGGACCGTCACCGGCTGGTTCCTGTTCAACTACACACAGGGAGTGAAACCAAGACAAATGAGTAAACTTTTATGTAGAAGCTTGATTTATTTTAAATATTTCAGGTCATGGAATCTTAATCCACTTTTATAGTGTTTATGTAGTGAGACAAAATAGGGAAAACACTCAAACTCAAAAAAGTATCACCATAGACCACGAGTACATTATGAATGAACTGTCAGTTATTAACTGTGATTACAAGACATTAAAAAGTTCAATTCACATCGTGCGGATACAGTTGTTTTCTTGTTTGGAAGCCAGTGTTAACATTCTGCTAACGATCCTATAACGTTAATATCCTGCTATTGTTCAGTTTAAAGACATTTGCTGTTTAAAAGCATTAAAGGTTTGATATGTATGATTAACTTGTGTGTGTGTGTGTAGGTTTGTGAAGTTTGTGTTGGAGTCTGTTTTGTGCTGGTAATTCCATTAACAACTGTCTCAGTTACCGACATCCATGATAACAGGATGTGTCATGGATGACAAAGAAAACTTCCTATACCTATCACACAAGAGTGTCATTTTATGCAACTATTAAGTATTTTAGTAAAACAACATTCAAAATCCTGTAGTAGCAGTTGCACAACATCAAAATATTACTTACAACAAGCCAGGCTGGAAAATATACATTCTCTGGCAAAAAATACAATAATAGTGACAATACACAGGCTGCTTGTTAAGAGCAAATGGTCTGGATCCTCCATCTAGAAAGGTTTAATTTATTAATGAATAAATGAATCAATACACTGAAAAGTGAACGGTAAATGATTGCACTGAGAGGAAGCGGTGTTATTCAGGCAGTCTGCTGCTAAACAAACCAAGGTCTCAGGAGACTAAAAGCACAGTTTTAGAAGAGTAACACATTTCAACTCATGTTCTCATGTATTTTAGCAGCTTCAGATCGAATCATATTAACAGGCTTAATGCTGAGCCTTCCTATGATGTGCTCATGATGGGGATTACAGCCAAGTTGACTAACAGCCAACAAGGCTTTGTAGTGTAATAATTAAGCGGATCAGAATGAGATGCCAGTGGTTATTAGCTGCATGTCAGCGTTTAGGCATCACTGGGCTTCAGGCTTAAATGCTGTTCAACAGGCTGGGCACAGATCCAGAGAAACTCACAGGAGGCATGGGTGAAACCACTGTGGCTCTAATAAGAGGAGCCATCCAAGATTTGTGTGTTATGAAGGTTAGGTATGGAGCTCATTTCCTGACAAAACCTAACAGAAAATGAGACATGTACAAATGCCCTGCAAATCAAAAACACCATTAACAAACTTTAATTTTGCAAGTACAAAAAAAGTATTTAAGATAAAATATCAATGACTTTTAGTACAGTCTGTCCACTATGTTTGTACTGACGATGTTCTTACACACATGTCCTGAGTAATTCACCCTCCACAACAGCAGGTGGCGATGTGAGTCCATTTATATGTTCTGTCAAAATCAGTCCTGCCAAATTACCCCCCCCCCCCTCAACCAAGTTTATTTTCAGACATTATAAGGATCAAATGATGCTAGCCACATTCTATTTTGGCCTTAGCTTAACAATTTTAACATCATACATGAAACACTTGTCGTGGCTAAAAATAAACAAAAACACAACAACACAGGAAACGCAAATCTCGGCAGCTACAAAATCAACTCTGCTGAATAATGCATCCCCACAGGAATCAAATATGGTAATTAAGTGAAAAACAACCACAGCATGTAGCCTAGAAACTCTCTGATTTACAGTGGATTTGTAATATAAAAATAGGTCAGTTTTAACTTCCAAAACTACTTATCAAGTAGCCACAACAGAAAGAACCTCAGCATTTGGTAACCTCCACAATATGTAATCATTTATTACAAAATGAAGGAAAATGTATTACATATTGCATTCAGGCTTGTTTATTATAAAATACAGCAAGTAATTACAAAATGTGGGCATTATTAGATAATGAAGTAAAAATGTATGACATTTGTTGAGTTTTTACATGATGGTAATAAGCTTAAACATCCCAAAACATAACGTAGCTAACATCATCATCCAGACCCCGGTATAATGGTTTTAAATGGACTCACAGTGCCATCTGCTGTTATGGAGGGTGAATTATTCAACACATTCGCAAGAAAATCATCTGCGCAAACACAATGGGAAGACTGTGCCAAAAGTTGAAGCAACATGACATCTTTTAGTCTTTGTAGAGTATATTTTTTTGTACTTGTAAGACATGCTGTAGCTGTTTTTGATACATGCATTTGTTTGATAGGTAGGTTTTGTGTTTGCAAACCAACTTGTGCTTTGTTGGTGAATCAAAGGGACATTTCATCAACATGTTTTGTTTGTTAGGTTTTGGCAGGAAATGAGCTCCATACTGTGCCAATAATCTTCAAGGCTTTATACAAGGAATGACATTGAGTTGGTGCTGATGGAATACTGTGATTTAGACCCCTTTACACCTCATCTGTATCTGCATAAGGAAAAAATGCACATTAATGCAAGGTCTAAATGCGTTGTGATTAGATTTCAGATCTGCCTGACCACATTTGGAGGTAGTCTGTCTTGCATTGTGTGCTGATCTTAGGTTGGTGTAAACACAATCTTTACAGCGTGCTCACATCGTGGATGTATTATTACATATTTACAGTTCTCTTAATACATCCATATCCATGGCTCACATCTGTAACTGTACCATCATTCCCCTCTGACCTGGTCAACTAAGCTGATGAAATTGAAAAGAAAGGGAGGATTCATGTCCCTGGATCATTAAGAAATGAGATGATTAATGTGTATGTGAAGTAAAGGTTGTTTCCACAGAAACAGGTGCATTTATGAAGCCATCTCAAAACAAATGTAAGAGCAGGTTGTCAGCGGACGATGAAAAGTAAAACATCTAAAGATGGCTGACATAATGCTAATGATAATAATAAGAAAAGCAGATAGTTGAGAATAACTTGCCCATTTTTTTGAGGAGCTGGATAAAATACTATCTGACTGTACAATGTCAGAGCTACTTTAGACAGAGCGGAGCCAGACGCCGACAGAAACCCCACTTCACATGATTAAGGTGAGTAATCCTGCTAATAATCTTGTCATGCTAATATCTTGTTATAACAAAGGCCCATTTTAACATTAAAATGGGCCTTTGTTGTAAAAAGATTTTGTTGCCAATCATATCATATCATATCATGATTTGCCACCACTTTAAATGACTCGTGTGCAGGTTTTGCTCTGGAGGACGGAGATCTGATCTCAATGAGGAGAACGAGAAGGCATTCAAAATACCAGGGATTGTTTATTGTCTGGATAACGTGTCTGGATGCAGATTGCATTTTTAATAGCAGGTATAAATGGTGTCTTATCGGACATGATGATTTTGTCTGTTGTTTTTATATTTTAGCAAACATACCAACTTAATTGTGATTAAGATGCAAAATCAAAAACCTAACCTCACTCTGTTTAAAAGCTAATGTGTTGCAGCTGGTCACTCAGTTGGTCAGTTGGTTAAATACACATTTAACTGCTCTTTGTAGTATTTTGTAATTTTTATTTTTGCGCAGAAAAAAATATTTAATGTCACATTTTTCTCTTAAATAATACTCATTTTTATTAGCCCTAGATCTAAACTGTAGCAAAACACTGTACAGCAATTACATCTTCAGTGTTTGTTAACATGGCAATAAATGGTCCTTTTCAGTTTGTTTAGAATATATTTTTGTGATTTAAAAGTACAAATTACTTGTACGTTAATTAAATCAATTTTCTAATGGTGTGTTCTTTGACATCTATACTGTCTGCACCACTGTTTCCTTCTTTTTCTTTCTACTTTTGGAACATTTTGTACAGAACACAGCCAAACTTGATCAGGAGAGGCTGTAGTCAAGACAGTTTGAGTGAACCAAACTGAAAGCTCTTACACAAAAAAAAAGAGAAAGAGAAAGTGTTGACTGTATTAGATTGGATGTGTGTGCTCTCCAACTGGCAGCACACACAGAAGTGCTTATGGCTGCAGTAGACTCTCTGGATTCAAAGCTCTCCCAAGTGGTGACAACTGTAATTACATCCAAATCCACCCGCAGGATGTGCAACAGTGTCGCATTGTGTAACTTATATACTATATATAGTTGAAACCCCTTCAAAGATATATATAGAAACAATATATAAAATGAGCAAGTGACTTTGCAGCCTTATCTTTTCCATAGTTACAGTAGAGCCATAGTCAACTAGCAATATTATTTCCACTGTTTAGAAGTTTTATATTGAATAATAATTAGTGATTCAAGACACCTACCAAGATTTCATGGATTTTAAGCCATAGAAAATAAATACTAGATATTGTTAATTTGTAATAAGAATGATATATATATATATATATATATATATATATACATATTATTTTAATTGAATCTTTTAATTAAATTTTAAAACCAAAGGTAACATTTATATTCATTTTCTTTAAATCCCATTAGTGGTGACAGGAAGTAGCATTTTCACACATGTGTAGAACAAATGGAATTTCTGGTACGGATCGGGTAGAGTCAAAAACTAATGCTGAAAACACATGTGTTCGCTCTGTGTACCTTAGAGAAAGTGTTCATCTGCTCTTTGTTCCAGAGGATCTGCAGCATGCTGGCACATATTGGACAGCAGGCTCCTGGAAAGCAGTCAGAGGTCAGAGGTCACATTACAGACTCATCAGACGTTCACACATTTGAACTTGAATCCACACATAAGGTGGATTCATTACAAAAAACACCAGCTCTTTAGTGATTTATTACAGTTTGTGATGTTGTGTCATCAGTCACTCACCGGGTGGTGTGACGGGTTGGCAGCCGGGAGTGGACAGAGGCGGACAGTCGATTAAACTGCACGCTGAGTCGGGGGCCAAATCCGAAACGGCCCCCACAGCGTGGCAGTAGCCCTCATAGTCCACAGCCACGCGGTCTGAGAAGGCGTGGCACACTGTTTCGTAGGTCTCGCCGTTGTGGCCACAAACTTGACGCGTAATCCTACAGGCAACCTGAGGACACACGCACAACATCACCACAACAGAAAAATACAGCACAGATATAAACCAGGGCTGGGACTCACAAGAAGATACTATCACAATACACTGACCATGATTAATGGTTACTTCCTGGTCATGCCACACTTCACGATGAAAATAACCAACTCATACTTTTTGATTGGAGAAAAAAATTGAGAATTGGAAAAAAAGAAAACTTGTCGAATACAAGTTTTTTTTTTCGTTCTCCAGAACGGTACATACAGATGTGTGTACAGACAGCAGGACCGACGGACAAACATAAAAAGCCTATGGCTACAGCTACTGGGTACAGCATAAAAAAGCTTGGTGCCTCTTTAACACTCACTGACTGCCACTTGTCCATGTGTGTTAAAGAGGCACTAAGCTTTTTTATGCACTCCTTCATCAACTGCCAGTGGAATCCGTGTTTTAATAAAAATATCAAGTACAATACATCACATATATCATATATATGTATTCCTGTATTGATATTCTGTCCCACCCCTAGACAGTACTAGATGTTCACACTTATGCAGTATTAATATGTTTTAATGGTGCATGAGCATTGTGCTTATTAGAATTGGCTCATAGTTATGAAACATTCTGAATAATGAAACGCTTCATCCTCTGTGCAGAATCAACACACATAGTATATCTGTTGAGATGTTCATAATTCTTGTATAATGTGGAAATGTGTACTTACTTGCACTAGACCGTTCAAGAGGTAACTAACTATAATAAGGTACAAAAAGTACTACATTCCTATCAGCCTCTGTTTTAATTGCTGGTCTAATGCTAACACAGTACATAGATTGTCACTGCATACATGCTAATAACAATGTTTTGCTCCAAGCATAACTGTGCCTGAATAATAGCAGTTGGTTTGACCGTGTACTTATTATCTTGTTTTTAATTTGTTAAAACTTCAAAAAAGTACAATCCAAAAATCTCTGAAATAAACCCCACTCATTTAAAATTCAAATCAAACACTGATTTAATTAACTTATGGCAAAATCATCAACAGTTGTCTGTCTTAGGACCAAACAGGCCGACACCTTGCCATCATTCCTCAGGTCAGCTGATAGAAGGGAAACCTCCTGATTTGACTCTGAACCTGTTAACATCCTCCAGGCCACTGGGGTCCCAATGGTTATGGTTAGGGTTACATTTAAGCCATGTTTGAACTGATATAGTTCAGGCTGATTTCTAATACATGCATTTTGGCCTCACACTTCTTCTGTTATAACTCTAACCCTAAGCTACAGAATTGTAAAACAGAAAGGCATCCATAAAGAAACTTTTCACAATGTGAACAAACAAAAACCAGCCATGCAGCTTCCTGCTCTCCTGTCTGCCCTACCTGGCAGTGGCCCATGTAGTCCAGGAATTTCCCGGCCTGCTGAAGGTGGCACAGACTGGCGTGGACCTGGCCGTCAGTATCACAGGCTGGCTCCTCGCTGTTCTTATCACAGGCTGCCGATCGGCCGACACACTCGTACTGCGGGCAGTCGGACGCGTCGCTCAGACACACGCGGTACTTAGGGATGCACCTAGAAATGAGACAGATATGTTGTCAGTAGCTTGGTCCATGTCTGAGGGGATGAGGTGAGGATTCAGACTGTAGAAAATATTAATACATCACAGATGCACAAATGTACACAGAAATTCCCCACAGTACACGTGTGCGCGTTGAAGGAAAAAGCTGCATAAAAGAGCAAGGCAACAAGAGCAAACTTCTCTCCAAACACACAAAGAAACCCTGCTCTATCACCATGGCAACCACCAAGTCTCCAAGGCTGGGCACCAATCAGGTGTTAAGCAAATCTAAGTTGGCTTCCTCACTTTAAAGGCATTCAGAATTTTATGAGGTACTTATCCAAACTCAGTGTATTACATGCAGTAGATCCGCATGGCCCCGTTTTGGTTTTGGATTTTCACAGCGTCATTTGGCGTCAAACAGTCCTTTCTAACTATGACCGACATAGCAGATCTGTGGTTTAATACATCACACGGCACAAGGGCACTTATGTGAAGGAAAACAAGTAAATCCCATCATTTAGAAAGGGCAGTGTAACAGCAAAGAGAAAGCAGAGAAAATATTCTTAATATAGCATACATGTAGGACTGCACAGTTTGGTGAAAAAGCAATATTGCGAATGCGTTTTTGATTTGTGTCTACCTGCTTGGCTACCAAGGACAATTAAATAATAATAATAATTAAATAATAAGTAAATTAAAGTGTAATACCACTGACACTCTTTTGATTGACAGATGAGATTGACAGCTTACTCACCTCCTGGATTTTCAGAGTTTTTGTTGAAACTCTTACATGTAAAGGGCAGAGCACATTAGTAGATTTTATCCTTTTCTAAGTGGCTAAAACACTTTTTTTTTGCTGCTGCTGCCCCGTCTAAAGGAGTACATTGCTTCTGTGCTGGTCCTCCTGTGTGCTTCTCCAAAATGGGGCCATACTGACTGTGATCTACTCCAGGTAAGAGACTGACTGGGGATGAGTACGTCATACAACTGCACTTGAAAGAACCCGAGCAATGCCTGTAACTGCATTAGTTACCGTTTGAACAAGGACAATGGTTTGGAGACATGTGAATGTCTATGTGTACCTGCACTTGTTTCTGTCTTATATCTTATGTGTGTGTGTGTGTGTGTGTGTGTGTGTGTGTGTGTGTGTGTGTGTGTTCAGTCTTACAACTCAACTACAGTACCT
>JAPQRN010001210.1:0-13218 GCA_037367275.1 Coranthus polyacanthus | reverse complement strand
TGTCCAGGGTGTACCCCGCCTTCGCCCAATGTCGGCTGGGATCGGCTCCAGCCCCCCCGCGACCCTCCAGGGGATTAGGCGGTTACAGATAATGACGGACTTACTCACTATATTGCTGAATCCATCCTTATTTTGTACTGTATTTGGGGACTGGTCTTCATTTGTTCGCATTAACCAGCCATTATCAGAGACCTGGCTTATAATTGACTATATAAAAAGTGGAAAACATTTAAATATTACCCTAGTAAATCAAAACTTACAAGAAAATCTAACATTTTGAAACGATGCGTGTGGGGCACAAACTCCTCATCACTGGCAAACTGCTTCGTAAGGAATAAAAGCAGATGTGGTAATGTGAGAGGCAACTTAGATTCAACAATGCTCCTTTTCCGTAATGAGCCAGACCTTAAGCCACTGCTGTCTTTACAGGAGGGAATACTTTATATGAGCTGCCAGCGAGGATCTGGCGCCTTCATCTCCAATTTTGATTGCGAGGAAGTCCGAGTGTCAGCTATAAAGCCTTATCACCGGATGTACACTCTCTACAGCACCTCTGGTAATGAAATAGAAGCTTAATCCACATCACACCCACCACAGAGCCGCTCTCCACGGGAGGTCTGTCTAGAAAGCGTAAATTACTGAAGTTTCCGAAGCAGAAATGCAGAGGTGCATGACGGACACATGTCAAGAAAAAGATGAAAGTACAAATGAGTGTCTGAGCTGGAAAAAGGGTGGAATAAATGAGTGAAATGAAACAGTGCGCAAACTTCTGACCCTCATTTTCATTCCCAGATGGCAGAAAATCTGCAGCAGGCTGGTACTAAAATTAGAGATTTAAAATGCAGCTTCATTACATGTCTTTGTAGAGCTGAAAAATATGTTTACTTCTAAATCGGTAGCAAAAGTTAATTAAAGTTATGTCTCCAAGTTCTTTTCAGGTTAACTGCCTGAGCTGCATTTTGCAATAAGTGTCACAGTTTGATGTCCACCGAATGAGCAGTGGCCTTTGCTGGGAACTCTCCACTATGAAAACTGATGCTTGTTATTAAACTTCGGAGCTGTTATGTTGCAAACTAGTGTTCCCTTCTGTTACCTAAAGAAGAAATATTCCACCCCTGTTCTGAGTCTAACTCCACCCTTTAAATGATCACAATTAAGTCGTGTAACTCAGTTTACGGCTTGAAAATATACAATAATGCAGAGCAGTAGGGAGAGGTGGAAAACAAAGAATAATGAAATGGAGAAAGAAATGAGAGACAAAGGGAGTTACACAGTGAATAAAAGTGAGAAGCATAAGATGAACAAGAAAATGGGAGAATCTCTCTGTGAGTAAGAGTAAGTGTGACACCAGCACAACACAGACTCCAACACAAACGTAAGCATATGAGCACATGCTTATGTCACATACTGAACCTTTAAGAAGGAGGAGGATCTTTAACTCCACCCAGAGAGGAACACTTCATCCTTCAGTTCATCACAAACATTCAAAATCAACACATTTGGAGATACGTGGTTTTCAATGGACAGGAAGGGGATGAAAACCTGCAATCTTAAAAGGAACTAAAGCTGTCAGGCAAATGGAGTAAAAAAGTACATTATTTACCTCTGAGATGGAATAGAAATATACAGGCCCAGAGTGGCGAATCGGGAGGCCGGTCTGATGTTTGGGCTGCGAGTCAGTCATGGCGCTGGGTTGATGACGTCCCTAAACTGGCAGCTCTTTTTTTCTTTTTTTGCAGATGCACCCTGATAGCACATCCGTGCACTCGGCCAGTGGTGTTTGAAAGATGGAAAACAGAAAGAACGAGGGTGGCGTGGAGAAGGCAAGAATTAAAAAGAGTAAAGCTCTGGAAACAGACGCAGCCAAATGTGCTAAAATTGGCAACTTTTTCACGAAAACGAGCTCGCGGTTGGAAATGACAAATGAGGACGATGAAACGGGTACGGCAAGATGTTGAACTTTGCCTGGAAACCACCGTTCAAGTTAACTAATTATCAAGTCAATGAACTGTGTGGCGTTGTGGCATATGACATAACGTTATATAATTTAAATAATAGTATGATACGACGCCACATAACTGGGAAACTTTGTCTTGTAGCCCATCAGAGTCAGAAGCAAGATCCAGCACCAAGCACCAGCCATGAGTCCACAAGTCCAGAGTGGGCAGGTAGGATTGCTCTTTGAGTGAATATTATTAGAATTAATATAATGAAGAGTATGGTGTAGACCTGCTCTATATGAAAAGTGCCCTGAGATGCTAGATGATTCAGCACTGCATTCATTAAATTGGCCTGAATTGATCAGAAGGCTTTGTAAAAAGTGGAGATTTGTGCTGAGAATTATGACCATTTTTAAAATGTGATTTAGTGTCAGAAGCAGAGCCAGGAGCCAGTAGTGATGAGAGGATTGCTCCTGTCAGTATGGAAGGAACAGGTGAGCTGTTGTAACTGTGTGTGTGAACAAGCAAGCATTAGTTCCAATATAACCACTTTCTATGCCCAAACGATAGTGGTTATACCCGTTATATTTTTTTTATCATTAAAAGTAAGTACATAGTAAATAGTAAATACACAAAGCCCACAATTGAAAGGGAATAGGATGAAGTAATATGACTGGAAACACATTCACCAATGGATAGTGGAACATGAAAAAAGTAAGACACACAGAGATAGTGCAGATGCTTACTTTCTGAATGTACAAAAGGCAGATGTGAAAAGCCTGTTGACTGGCAACCAAATGTCATTGCGTGCTGAGCAAGTGAAACAGAAACGTCAGGTGATGGAGCGCATAGTGGATGTCAATAAAGTTATCGGCAAATGTGGCCTTAGCTACAGGGGAGATAAAGAGGAGGCAGGTTGAGAACATTGCTGTTAATCATGGCAACGTCTAGATTCTACTTTTGAGTAGATATGACATTCGCCTACAACAGCATGTAAACACTTGCATAGAAAACAGCAAGAAGCAGCATGAAACTGTAAGTTGTAACAATAAAGTTGTGGATGTCATCAGCCAACTGATAAAGGCGATTATAGCCAAAGAAGCAAGACAAGCTGGCATGTTTTCAGTCCAAATTGACACCACACAAGATATCGGCAGCAAAGACCGGTGCTCCATCATCCTAAGATATGTAGCTGATGTCATACATGAAAGATTGATTGCTACGGTGGACTGTGAGTCATCTACAGGGCAGCATTTTGCAGAGCTTTTGAAGAAGGTCCTACTGGAGCTTAAGGTTGATATTGGCACGTGTGGGCAACACAGATGGCGCAGCCAGTATTCAGGGACAGTATCGGGGGGTTTCTACACTCCTCTCTGAACAGTCCCCCAATCAGATTCATATATGTTGTTATGCACGTCTTTTGAATCTTGTACTGGCAGACACAACAGGAAGCATTGTGGAAAGTGCATCCCTCTTTTTGCTGCTTAATGATGTAGGAGTTTTCCTAACAGAGTCATACAAGCGCATCCAGAGGTGGGAAGAGATGAGACAGGACAAGCATCACAGACGACTGTGCCCAATAGGGCCAACCAGGTGGTGGGCTAAGGATCAGGCACTAAGTAAAGTGTTTGGGTGCTTTGGGAATCCTCAGGGAGCCTTGTTTCTGGAAGTGCTAGGTGACAGAACACAACAGCCAACTGCGAGGGCCAAGGCAAAGGGATTCATAGGCCTTTTGAGGTATGAGACAGTGCTCGCTGTCAAAATACTTACAGGCAAAGGGAATGGATATCATCACAGTTCAGCATCTGGTTGAGGGGACAGAGGAGGGTCTCAGGGAGTGTGCTGGGGGCTTTGAAGGAGTTAAGTTTGCAGCTGATGAGTTTGTGAAGTGGGCTGATGGAAATTTGCAAGAAGAGGAAGAGTGTGAGCTGGTAGTGCAGACGGCCCTTCCTGAGAGAAGGTTCAGAAAAAAGAAAAGAATGCAAGGAGAGCATGCAGAAGATGAACAGCTAGCATCAGCTGATACTGACTTCAAGGTCAAAGTTCACAATGTCATTGTGGACACAGTGACAGACAGTATCCATAGAAGGTTTTCTGCCAATGCAAAACTTTTCTCAGATTTTGCCTGTCTAGACCCTCAAACTTTGCTCATGTTAGGGAAAATAGACTCCCCAACTCAACTCTGGAAGAAATAAGCAAATGTCTGCTTAAGTTTGGCAATAGAGCTACAGCTGGCAGATTATGAAGTGAACTCTACAGCCTTGCATGTCAGTGGGACAGACTAAAGATGTCCCCTCTGGAGGGTTACACTATCAGGACAGCTAGTGGAATCCCACAAGGAAGTGAGGAGGATCTTTCCATGGAACAGCAGGATGTTGAACTAGAGAGCAAAATTTGTTCCTCCTGTAAAAACTGTGACATTTGTGTTCATCTCATCCTCTCTCAGTACAATCTGCTAACTGATGCCTACCATGTGATTGGACTGGCCTACAAGTTGCTATTAACACTGTCCATCACACAAGTAGCCTGTGAGAGAAGTTTCACAACAGTATAATTCATAAAAAACAGACTCAGGAGCACTTTGACCCAGAAGAAACTTGAGGCATTCATGCTCATGTGCACTGAGAAAGAAATTCTCATGTTTTTGGACAATGATACTGTAATAAACAAAGTCGCAGAGACCAGTGCACTGCTCAGGCGTTTATTAACGTTTTAGGGTTGGCCATGTTTCTTTGAAACTACTCTTATGCAGAGGAAAAAAAAAAAGATAATGGCATTATTAGAAAGTTATGTTATACTGTGAATAACAAACTTGCAGACTATAATAACTATAATAACAAACTTGCAGAGAACAGTGCAATAATTATTTTATTCTTTATTCATAAGGATTAGATATCTGTGAACACTAATTTGCTTGATATTTGATATTGCAGGAAAGGACATTCTGATGTTGTAAAGAATAGTGTTGCAGAGTTGCCCTTTAACTCATGTTCTCATATTTGTGAAATCTAAGTTGTCATGGAACTGTTTCCTTGCAGAGGAAAAAGAGATGATAGTGTTATTAAAAAGTGCAACACTTTTTCTTTTTTAAATGTAATATTTTTATTTATTCTTTTATATTTTTATATTTATTCTTCTATTCTTTTTATTTCTTTTATTTTTACGGTTTGGATATCTGTGAACACTTATTTGAACAGGATATAGATTCTGATATTGTTGAAAAGGATGTGTTGTAAAGAATAATGTAGGAGATGTGCACTCATGTTGAAATAAATCTACATTGTGAAGCAACCCTTACTTGCACTGAATTGGAAATATTTCAGAAAAATACACTGAATTACAAGGCTTTACAGAACAATGCGTTATTGTAGACTTAACATGTAAGGTTATAATTACATGATTTTAATAATAATAGGTCATGATCTAAAGTGGGTCGGTCTGAGGCATGGAACTCCAGGGCTGAAAATGAGTCCCCCTCTGGCCCTGGAAATATATATTTGCATAAAATAGAAATACTCAAGTACCTAAAATGTATGCTTAAAGGCAAAGCATGTAACATTTTCCTTAAAAACACTATAAAGACTCATAGAATAATAAGCCTGTCAGTGCATGGTGGTGTGTTTACCTGCAGAGACCCTTCCCTCTGCCTGGATTTCTTATTTTCCTACTGTTGTTCAGGATGTTTCAACCCGTCGGCCTTGCAGTGAGTTTGTATCTACAGCCAATCAATGACAGCATCACGTAGCGTGTGCGGGTGGACCAATATAAAAACAAAGCTCTCTCCTCTTTCTGCTCTTCTCACTCAATGCACAGCCCTGTCTGAGAGACAAAACTCTGGGCAAAGCACACACACATATGCGCATACACACAGATCGTTCAGCCTATCACCTCTCGCAGACCTATTGGACACACACAGCAGACATGAGGAAGCTTGTGCTTCAGCAGTATGTTGCCTGTAGAACTTTCCCATAGAGTTTAGCGAAGGTGTGGATGTGTTTGTTTCTGTTTTTAGAATATAACCGCTGTGACAGAATCAGGATATAATGTTTTATTTTTATTTTTCTGGGGGTTTTTTTTCTCGCAACACTGCTCGCTCGACCACCGGTCTCTCTCCCTCATTTGCTGAGGCAGGAGGAGGCGGAGTTTGAACAGTTCTGTTTACAAACACAAGCCCGGAATGTTACTTTACCTTTAAGTACAGTACGCCAGTAAAAGTATCTAGTAACATTCCAGCACTGGTCACTGATATTAACTCCCCTCTCCTCTTGGTGATGCTTTGTCTTCTGTGTTTTGCCGTTTGTTCAGCTCCCTCATTTCTTTTGATCTATCCTCCCTTCACATTGTGACATAATTAGAATCTATTGATTGCTGCCTCTTTAAATGTGACCATTAAGTGACCTTGTAATGAAATGAGGTTGTGCGGGGGCAGTCTTTACCTTAAAACAGTCATCACGTTGACATCGCAGCACACATGAACGTCTGGCAACATCTGGTATGTCCTCTTGAATATTACTCAAGAGGGATGAAACCATCTGCTGATACATTAAATCTTCTTCTGCTGCATGAGGAGAAATGAGATTATATCTATATTCACCTGATCCTGTTTTAAGGCTTTCACTGATATTGTGTCTTCTATTGTCATTTGATTGCACAGTTTTCATTTACACTTTCATTTATTATCAGCTATCTTTCTTGCATTTGCTTTACGCTGAGGTTCATCTTCACAAACAGGATTAAAATTCTCTCTATTTTTTTTAACTGTGTCATCAAGACTCATTTAACTGTAAGGCGATCCGTGGCGGAAATTTCACTGTGAGAACTTTTTCACAAGATGTACAACATAAATGGAAGTAGCAGGGCAAACATAAATTAATATATCAGTAATTATACATCAGAAGAGTGAGTGGGCCCTTCCTAGGACTCTGTTCCCAGAAACACTCATTTAATTTAATAATGAGATAATTGCAGTCAGGAAAAGCACAGGACACTAAGCAGCAGTAAACATTAATTTCACACAGACAGCTTTAACAAAGTTACTATTCTCACTATGAAATAATTTAAACATTAAGAAAAACAACCAATTGTCTTTCCAAGCAGTTTTTTTCTTTAAACAGTGCTAATGGTTATGATAAATTTCATTAACCTCATCGAGTTCAGGAAGTAGTTTCTATTGAGGAAATGGATTTACATATAAATTCAAGTTTTGTTTGGTCAGATGAGGCTTATCTTCAGTCTCTGGACCAACGTCTTGTTGATGATGAATAACAATTTCACACAGCGGATATTGCTCCTCGTTTGGTCGTTGTCACATTGGCACAGTGCAGATACTTCACTGGTTGCTGCTGCACCAAATACTGTTGCATGTCACACTGCCTGCAGCGCAGAACAACAGGATTTGAGTCAAGCTGCTGTCTTCATGATGTGTATATTTATTTATGACCAAATAGTGCAGCTCTATTTTGCAATTACTTTCAAAAGCCTCAGTCAAATCAAATAAATATAATAAATAGTTATGGAGGCAGACTTATTCACACCTCCTTCTATAAAGGCATACCTGCGATTGCATGTGGTAATAACGAAGTGATCATTTTTGACTGTTGCAAAGACATTTTCTAGTGCACGTATAGAAAGTGTGCAGCCAGACACCAGGGTGTACAGCAGTAACAGCTCAAGTGGAAGAAGACATGAGATAAAGCCCAGTGGCAAATAACATAATGGAGGATTCTGTACAGCTTACAGAGTGGAGATATAACACAGGTAAACATGTACCTTATGTTTCCATCTACTACCACATTTATATATTACATTTAACTTTTTCTCCTTAAAAATCGGTCCATTTTCCACTGCACTTTATCACATTTACATTTTTTTTCTTTGAATATATGTTTTTAGGGATTTTGTGCCTTTATTTGAAGTGAAGAGGATTGAACATCAGTCTTGTCAGATGTATGACAATTAGTGTATTTGCACTGTAATTTTGTCTTTAATTGCAATCATTAGAAGCAATCTCATTGTAATTGATTTTCTGACAAGATTAGGATGGTCTCTGAACACATCTCCTCTCATGACTCTTTCTAGCCAATCATTCTTGTTGGGATCATTAACTCAGCTCAAGCACGTTAAGCTTAAAATATCTCAAATTTCTGCTTAGAAAAGAGGATTTAATACAGTAACTTATGGGCCCTATTAAGCCAGTGTAAATCTCATGGTTAATTTTCCTTAAAAACCTGTCATTTTAAGCCTCTAGTACGATACTTTAACATTTTTCATCTGGCAACACTGGCGGGAAATAAGAAGAGCAAAACTTGCAACAAACCAAGGACCTTGTGGTTCATGGTCCACCTCATGGTTTGTACTGCTTATACGTTAATCTTTTCTACGGAGCCCCTGCACTGACACTTGTGGGAGAAATATTACTTCCAGTACACAAGTCAGTAACAAGAGCCCTTGCATTAGTAATGCATGGCGATGTGATAACGACATTGTGGACACATCTTAAACTTAAGATTTGCATGTGCTTGCTTCCTTATTTGAAATTTGTGTTCAAGTCTGTTTTTTGCTGGGAACCAGTTGTTTGTTGACGTCAGTTAACTCCATTTCTAATTCAATTCAATTTTATTTATATAGCCCAATATCACAAATCAAGATTTTCCTCAAAGGGCTTCACAGTCCATATTTCTAAGCTAACAACTGTCTCGGCTGCCTTGCGTGATTACGGCCTGTACACTGATTTCTACATAGAGGACTCAGGTCGGTTTTTCCATAGAAATTCTTACTCTCATTCCCAAGTTCTTTGTTACCTTTCTTCTGCTTGTCTACAGTTGCAACAGCGTATAACACTAGCTACTGTTACACTAGCTACTAGCTTAAAAACAACTGGATCCCCACACAACACAGACTCCAACACAAACTTCACTAATGCTAATGTCTCTGCTATGAATGTAGCTTAAGCTCAAGTAGGCAATAGTAGCAAGCTAAACTTTTGTTAGAGCACCAGATTTATACAGAACACAAAACATTAATGATTTGCTACCAGCGCCCAACATCAGCAAAGCAAGAGGCTATAGCCGTTTTTCACAGCACACATTTTGACTATGTCAGTAACTGGTCTGATACAGGTGTCATTTCATCACTACAAACGGCTGCATCCCCATTTATGTGTATCAGTTTCAGGCTTTGGAACTGTGCATGTTGGGTGACTGGATAGTTCTCATGGGGCAGCAAAACGGAACAGAGTCACAGTGAATGTTATCAGGAAGCAGGGTTTCAGTCAGGGCCTTCAGTAATTAACTGTGTACACACACACACACACACACACACTAGAGCAAGTATGGTCACAATATTATCAGTGCACTGCCTCCACTTCAATAAGAAAACAGAATGAGTTCAGGATTAAATATTATCAATATGAAGTTGATTGGAGAAGTTTTCATTTTGGCCTATAGTGCACATAGTGTTAAGTTTGACATTTGGGTATAAATTGTATTAGGCGTCAGTGTTCCCAAATATCACAGTCAAGATCTCCACAATGCAATGGACTAGAAGGATCGAATTTTAACAGTGTGGCCCTGTCAACCTCAGGAAAGAAACATTACCAACATGAAGATGATTGGAGAAGATTTGCCTTTGGGCTCTGGTCAATTTGCACCTCATGTTAACTTTGACATTTGGGTATGCAGTTGCTGTCATGAACCAGAACTAAGGCAGGAGAACCAAAAGCATGACTCCTATGACAGTAGACGGTAAAACAAGGTTAATTCCAAAAAAGGGGTTGGTACACAGGAAGCAGTCCACGACGGGCAGAGGTATCAAAAACAGGAGCCCAAAGGGAAGGTCCAAAAACAGCAGAAAGGTCAAAGCATACACAGCCAAAAGATAAAGTGCTGGAGCGTGACATGAAGTACAACGAACTGGTGACGAGACAATGGGAGACATGAGGTTAAATACAAGAGGTAATGGGAGTGATGAGACACAGCTGGGAGAGGAACAATCAAGGGCAGGTGTGACAGGACGGGGGACGGGGGACGGGCAGCACACAGACCTGAAACAGAGACAAGGGGAAGTGACTTCAAAATAAAACAGGAAATACAAGACTTGAAACGAGAGGAGCAGAAAAAAGGATAAAGTAACATAACTTAAGGAGCAGACATGACAGTTGCATTTAATGCCAGTGTTCCCAAGTGTCACAGTTAATATCTCCACAATGCAATCTGCTAGAAGGGTCAAATTTAAACATTAAGACCCTTGTAATTTTAGGATTAAATATTATCAATATGAAGTTTATTGGAGAAGTTTTCATTTTGGTCTGTGGTCAATTTGCACATAGTGTTAAGTTTGACATTTGGGTATACAATTTTATTAGATGTCGGTGTTCCTAAGCGTCACAGAGAATATCTCCCCAAAAGATAAAATAGAAAAATCAAATCTGAACAGTGTTTCCCTTTCAACCTAAGCAACATTAGGCACTGTAATCACAGAAACCTCCAGCCAATAAAACCAAAAATCACATACAATCTTGACAATAAACAAGACAAACTTGAACAGCAAATGATAACTATCTCTCATAGAATAAAAAGAGGCATTCACCCATCAATTGTAGCTAAATGAAAGCCATGTGTCTGAGAGTCAGTCTGTCTGCCTGGTTATTTTCTTTACCTATGTTTGGATGCGTTTCAGAGCTGAGAATGATCGCTCAACTGATGTTTGATATGTGCCTTGGTAAAGCTGTTAAGGCTGCTAAAATCAGAGCTATTGTACTGTTTTTGTTCCTGAATGATTGCCTTGAAAAGGCATTTAAAGCAGATCTGCACTGTGAAATAATTGTGTCTTCATTAATTCATTGTGTGAGTAAAGGAACACAATGAACACGATGTCGGTTCACTTTGTGATCCCATAAAGTCATAACAAACTCAATTAAAAGGCACCAAACCATCCAACCCTGAGTCTTGAGGATGTAACAAGTCTGTCTGAGTTTGGATTCAGCAGGTGAACCCACGTGATCTGCATCATATCGTGAAAAACGGATGGAAGATTTGGTTAAAAGCCTCAGGACCAGTGAAATAGATTTTTCTTTTGAAGAAACTACGGCTCAGAGAGAATATGATTGATATTTTTTGTATATGTGGCACACTGCTACCATCAGGTCATCTGGTTCATGAGATGTTTGCTTCAAAAAATTTCCAGTTTTATAAAAACCCTCAATGTTGCTCTATGAGTAGGATGAACAAACAAATCCAAACAGGAAGTCAAACTGAGAAAAACAGGGCGACCAGCTGAGATGGGAGGAACGGACCACCACCATTTCCACACCAGTTAGGAGACGACAGGGGGTTCAGAGCAGAGGGCAGCATTCAGGATGCTCATTTACAACTCCCAAAATAACAGACACACTGCTGAGAGACTGCCTGCCTGCGAACCCAGGAGTGTGGACACAATAACAGAAACACATACTGTATAATCATGTGCAGGTATAGTTTGATTCAACATGTTTGAAAGAGAAAGAGAAATTAACTTGTCTTTAGATTAATCGTGATACATTCTTGAACGAACAGGAGTATGTGTGCAGCATTTAGTTGTTCTTATGTCATTTGGGGTTGTACTTATCACAAGTCACATCATCATCGCAATATTGAACAATGTTATTGCGCATTGCAGATTTTCTTCATATCATGCAGGCCTATTTAAAGAGGGTCCACCATGTTCACTGTATATTACTGCAGCATGTGAAAAGACAAGCTGCTAGCGGCGGAGTAGATTAAGATGTCCTTACAGATCTGACAGCAGCATGGATCATCATCTACAACGCTTTCCTGCCAACATGGTAGTGTTTTGATTTTGACTGATTTTGCATAATGTCCATAGACAGTGATGTCTAAAGACAGACACCATGATAGTCCTCCAACAGTGAAGCCAAAACATCTCGATCTCCTCCTTGAGGCTGGTTTTAGTATAGCACTGTGCTTCAAATCACATACTTCTGGAGTTGCTCGTACTATTTTGAATGTGTAAGTGCATTCACACTGTCATTTACAGCAAAATGCAGTGCACTGTAAGTTACCGGATGTACACTCAAAACGTCACAATGTTGTGGAACACTTGACACTTCTCACCTTCCACCAATCGAAACAATGGCTGCACAGTGGAAGGGGAGGAGCCAGAAAACTTCTGGAACGGCAGCGGAGGAAGCTATGATTGCGGCAGCGGCGGCGAACGCTGCTCTGGTATTAAAAAACTTTTAATACAATAAAATACAAATAGAAGTACAAGTTAGTATGATAATGAACAAAAAGTTAAGTTTAATGACAGATATTCTGGTGAGTGGTAATGCTCTGCTGATTAACTATTAAAAAGCAGCAAAGAAGAACTTTGCGTTACCATTTCCGGTTCCATAAAGTTCACACTGGCCAGTTTGATTTGACACAACTCATTCAAATTTGTGCACTGTGAATGTAAGTACATTATGTATGCCGTGTACTGTAAGTGTACACTCATTTGTGTTGAAATCATCATCTTTCTGTTCAGTTTGTTTTTAATAAATTATTGATTATGTTAGAATCTTGATTGGTGATTGACTGTAATGATGAATCACAGTCAAGAATCTGTCAGGTGGGCAGGCGGATGTGATGTCTACTGTGCAAACTCTGACTCCGAACGCAGGGAGCATGGAAGCTCCCATTACTGCGGAATTTTGCCTTCATTTGTACACAACTGGAGGAAACTGCATTGTGGTGTGTGAAGAAATGACACATACAGAAATAACTTGAATGCTGCTATTTTTAACTCAACAGCTAACTAAGTTTGGTTAGTTTCAGGGAAAGATCATGGTTGGGTTAAAATAATGACTTTGTTAGAGATTAGAGGACCTATGTCAGGGGTCTCAACCTCAACTTTCAAGTATTCAAAAAAAGTACAACTGATCCAATCTTCTCAATCTTTATTAATAACAGTTCAGCACATGAATGGCTTTTGTTCTTGCCGCCCATCTCATGCTATTTGCTATCCATGTAATTCTTTTCCCTTTTCTATTGCAACACTCTGCTGTCTTTATTAGGTCACTGATTACTCTTGTTGAGTCCGCCCACTTCCTAAGTCATCTGTACCTTGCACTGGGTGACAGGATATATTATCTTTCCACCACCGGTGTCACTCCGGAATCACATTTCAACCAAGTGACTAACGTTGCTAATTCGCATTGGCTAACTTGTCAACAAACACCACCGGAAGCTGTCACGAGCCTGAGCTATGGTAGTCCATAAGGAATAAAAAAATATACGCACAC
>JAPQRN010001209.1:0-13225 GCA_037367275.1 Coranthus polyacanthus | reverse complement strand
TGTAAAGCCCTTTGAGGCAAATCTTGATTTGTGATATTGGGCTATATAAATAAAATTGAATTGAATTGAATTAAATAGATGTAGTGTTTGATGGAACACAATTCTACCACTGAATAATTTTTTGTATCAGCTCGATTCGCCTTGGATCAGCTTTTTTGGCATTTCCTCTGCATGAGAGCAGGGACCACCAGATACCATCAGATACTATTTCTGGTATCACCTTCATTGTCAAATCATGCAAATCACAGATTGGCCGATCCAAAATCGTTGCTGCGTCAATATGTATGTGTGTCATCATGTGGCAATGTGGAATGCCAAGTCAAGCTAGCGGAAAATCTCCAGAAATGTTGGAGCAAATTTTCAAGTAGTCTATTGATAAATAAAGTAGTTTTAATTTTAAATTTCATTGTCTCCATTGTTGCCTAGCTTACAGACAACAATAGTTTTATGCTGCATTGCTATGACAACCAGCCACACTTAGGGAGTACTATTCCTGCAGTGGAAATGCAATGTGCTGGTACCAAAACCGAGTCAAGTCAAGGCGAGCAGAGCTGAAATGGTCAGTTGAAAAGCAGCAGAAGTGCGTTGGTTAAAGGGTTAAATTGGGATTTGTTACAAAATATGTTACATAATTGCTTTTTTTTCAGGTAGAATAAGACGAGTTATACAACTCTCATTACATTCATGTGCATTACAACACTTGATTACACAGATGATTACACAGAAACTTTGATGTTAATAACTAGTGAAATTTCTGTTCCAGATAATTGAAAATCGGAAGTCAATTATTTCTGAGAAAAAAAGAAACATTGGCCCATTGACAACATCCATGATTAGATCTTGGCCTATTCTGCAGACCATCCATGCAGTTATTCACAAGGGTACAAAGGCTTTATTGATATATGTAGTAATAAACAAGTTATCAGTGCAATGACATAATGAGTTTGCTGTCTCTGTGTCCTGTATTAAAATATACTAGAAACTAAGGCTGGTGTTTTCTCACAAAGTACTGATGCGCAATTTTCAATCATCTGAAACAGAAAAATACCAAAGTTATTAAGTTCAAAGTGTTGAACTGCACATGAATGTAACAAGGACTGTATGACTCATCTTCAACGTCTACCTTAGGCCACAAACTTATTCATCAGCCCTCGTAGTTATTTACCGGTCTCTACAGATGAAACGTTACTTCAAACACTTGATCCAGGTGAGAGTTCATGATAAAACTCTTAAGTCGATATCCAAGCACTCAGTGAATCAGTATGCATATCAACTGGTGCATTTTAAGTAGGAACATTTTTTCTCTCATCCAGCATGTATAATCAAAGCTGGATTGTTTTTGAAGGTCTTCAATCCAAGCACAGTCTTTACCCTGATCATGTAAAAGGTCAGTTTGCAGTCAATATTCAATATTTATAAATACCATGAACTTTATTTTGCGCTTTTATAATCAAGCCATATTTGCCTCATGGGTTTTAAGATGTGGAAGTATCAAGAACATGGACTTTATTTTACTAAAAAATTCTGATTCATGCTCCTGCTACATTCATGTGTATGTTGCATTTTACTGCTGTAGATATCTAAACTTGAGCTAATTAGAGTTACATATACTGCAGTGTATATCAATGCATCATATTCTATAAGATCATCATATCTTTGAAGCATCGCCATCCTGTGAGAACCCTGTATTTCCAATAAGTCATCCTTTGGTATGAAATGAAATTGTGATGAAAAAGTGAAATCTGGAAAAGTAACTAAACCTGCCAGACAAATGTAACGGCGTACAAAGTACAATTTTTGCTTCTGAGATGTAGTGGAGGAGGAGTAACAAGTTGCATAAAATGAAAAGCAGTATGCCGAGGGACAGCACAAACAGAAAACATGATGAAGGTGAACATGTGAAGGCCAATCCAATTCACCTCCTTTCTCCGAAAATGTAAATAGTTGATGTGCTTAAGACATTTACTCAGTGGTTCTAATAACCACAGCCTTTGAACGCAATGAGATCAGCATTTACAGGAAATAAAATTACACACCACATTTTACTATTTTTAATAATGCCTTGACCAGAAGAGTAAATGTGAGTTCAACATTGATGAGCTTGACCTGAGGGAGCGGAGTATGGCACGTATTTAACCTCCTCCAGTTCACTTTCGGGAAACATCAACTAGTCATTTCATAGACTGACAACCAGTGCAGCCACTATTATATAAAATTTATAGTTTGCTTCCTTTCCAAACGGTAGATAATAAGACTTATACCATTCTCATGTCTGTGGAATTATATTTTGATGAAGTGCAGTTTATGTGTATTTATTTATATTTAAGTACACAGGAGGATTCAGTCCATTCAGAGTCGTCTTCATACACTTTTCTCAAAAATCCAGCTGCTGTTTCTCAATAATATGTCATGAAGTTAATCATCACTGGAGACTGTTTCTTTGAAAAATGTCACCATTACCTTGTTGAAGCTGGTAGAGAGGTGGAGAATTAATGTGTGGATTTATAACTAATCTATAGATGACTGTAACTGAACGCAGAGATTGTATCTAAAATGTTGAAAGGCTTCGCAATAACTTAGAACATGTTTGGCGGAAACTCTGCAAAAGACTGTTAAGAAGTTTTGGTTGTGCACGATATGTGCATTAACAGAAAAAAAGTGATGTTTAGCTGGATTTTATGCAAAAAATACATCAGGGTTTAACTCACAAAGGTTGAAGCTTTTGTTAGCGAGCTGATATGGGTCATTTTTATTCCCAAAATATGAATTATAAACTCCAATCTTTTCTGGGAAATGTAATTATGAAGGTGCACGTTTTAAGAGGTCACTTCTCCCAAGCAAAAGCCACAAAATAAGACAGAAGAATAAATCATGCCTATATGTGTTTGGACACAGCAGGGATGTAATGAGAAAAACGTATCTACATAAGAATAACTATTTGAACACCTGAGAGCCTTTCTGCATTATATTCCATTATCTTTTGAAAGGTCATCTGGTGCCTAAATGTTGTTCTTTACATGAAGACTGTCTGGCCATCCTGGAAGAGGCATCCCTCTTCTGTGGCTCTTCTGGAGGTTTCTTCTGTTTTAAATTTTTCCTTTAAGGGCTTTTTTTGGGGGAGTTTCTGCTTACTCGACCGAGGGTTGAAGGACAGAGGATGTTGTGTTTTGCACAGATTGTAAAGCCCTTTTGATATTGAGTTATATAAGTAAAATTCAATTGACAGGTCCACCATAATCATTTGAGGTAGAAACAGGTGCAAGAGGACCCCCCCAGACCCCACACTTTATGTTATCTTTTTGCTTGTTACTCTTCCTGGAATCACAAACTGTGATCCTGGTTCTCCCACTTTTGTAGTGAATTTTGATTTTCTGTGTGAACGAAGTGCTGGAGAGATGGACAAGAGAGAGGAGGAAGATAAAAAGGATGAGGAAAATGGAGAGCCACAGAAATTAATGAGAGAGAAACTGCAGAGCTGGAAAAGCCAAGATAAGAAGCTTGTCAGCTGAATAGACTGTGTGGTCCATTCACTGTTTTCAAACCTGGTTTCCTGAGAACTGTAGCCTACACAAACCCTCCGACGCTTCCTTGAACAAACTCACATCCGTTTGCAGAATTAATGGCAATATCCAGATAAATGTTAATAACTGCCCCAAACTATAAGCATGTTTTCCAATTTGTTGTTTGTCTGTGTGTAGCTTGGCAACCGTTGTGCTCAACATCGCTCAAGAATTAGACTGGTCAAATCCACAAAGAATGGATTGCATCAGCTAATAGCATCATGAATTGCCTTGCATTTACATCTGCAGTCTGCTCTGTTTTAAGTACCTGTCCACAAAAGAGTTTGCGCTAATGATATGCTGGCATATCATAAACCTGAGTGAAATTTGCCCTTATTTTGCATTGGAGTTTCTAGTGTTTCAGACTTTTCTCTGCATTTCAGATTGATTCAGAAATTCACACACACAGAGCTCTCTGCAATCACAAACCAACTTCCATGAATTTTGCTTCTCAAGTACCTTGTGTCTATAATCAACACAATCTACTAAAATGTCCATCAAAATAGGCTTTATCTATTAACAGGCAGATCTGAGGTGTGTTTGAAATGGTCTGAATCTTTTGCAGCAATATGAATACTGATGTTCTCTTTGGTCCTCCAGATGACTGTGTGTAACCCTTTTTGAAGATTTTGCCTTTGATGCCATTAAATATTAATATAATGTAATTGAAGCCTCATAAACTCAAAGATTTTGAGAAAGACAGACAGAACTGCTGTGGAAACTTGGTGTGGAAACTCGCTCTGGTCTTTTGTGAATGAGATGGTTTATTTGCATAAAAAGGGGCTGATTTTGGGCAGAATGTATGAATATTCACACATTGCGCACACAGGTGTAATGTGATGCTATCTGATTGGCAGTATGGGTGCTTTTTGAATTATAGGCTATATTTTTGTCTCATTTGCACCGGATTTGTACCTGCAAAAACCTTGCACTCCTTCTGTGGATCTGGCCCATTGTTTGCATTATTGCATTTTTTTGTTGCTGTGTGTTTATTTCATGGAACCTTTCCAGGTTTATGAAATAATTGTTTTATAAACCACTTCACGTCATGTAAATCACAGCCTCTTGGGCCTTATTATTTAATATAAACTAAACTAATCTAATCTAAGCTAAAATAAGTCAAGTTAAGTTAAACCAGACATGACAGACTGGGAAAGAAAGCAACATGACTTTAACTCAGACGAAGCAATTTAAAAGGTTTTCAGTTTGCTGCTTCATGAAAATAAGGCTGTCAAATCTGATTCAATGGTGACTTTAGGCCCTTTCACACTGTAGGAACCTTTTGTAGTTCCTAGAACCTTTTCAGGAACTAGGCTCCTTTTCACATGTTCGCACAGCATAGGAACCAGGAACCATATACCATAGTTCCTAGAACTATTTTAGCTCGTACTCCCAGGCAGGGTCTTTGCATCTTGCAGTACCGGCATTTTTAAAACTGCTGTGTAGTGTGAGCTGTGTTGGAGCAAATAACAATGGCGAAAGCTAGCAATAAGTGGATCGACAATGAAGTACAAGCCCTTCTGGCCTTGTACGCTACAGAGGAGGTACAACGAGAATTTGAAGGCTCACAACGTAATATAAACATTTTTGCAAAAATCAGCACGGACTTAGAAAACGCTGGGGTATACTGTCGCAGACGTTTGCGTCACACCGGTCCCTCCCATGGTTCCTTACTGCCTGTGCGAAAGCAAACTGAAAAGTTCCCCTCGGGGAGAGTAGTTCCTAGAACCAAATTCGAGGTGGATAGTTCCTAGAACTAAGTTCTTAGAACTACTCTGTGCAAAAGCGCCTATATTTTCAGAAAATCTAAATATTTGAAAATGTCAAAAAAATCTCTCAAAAACCTCTGCTCTCTCATATGCTCAGAATGTTTCACACAGTCATTGTTCCGTGCAGTACTTTTGCCAGTGCTTCCAGCCAAACAGGGTAATAACCTGAGAAAGACACACAATGATGAGTCTCTAGAACATTCTGTGCATATGGAAATTAATTATATTACAGGAGTGAGAAATGGTGCTTTTCTGCCAGATAATTAAAATCACTGAACACCACTGTTTCACAGTAAGTGAACAAGTACAAGCCTTTTGACATTCCCACGCAGGTGGTGAGTTTAATATATTTGTCAAGATTTTTTTTTTTCATTTGAAGACAAAGAGGAAAGAATGTTGCTTCAAAGCAGAGATGAAAGAAAGGAAAAAAGGGATGACATAAAATAATCTTTTCTTGGTGTACAACAGAGGTGGTTGCTGTGATACAAAATGCAAAGAGGAGATTAAATTGAATGACTCTAGCTCTAAATGCACATAATGAAAATAGTCTCCTGTGCTATTAGATAATTAATTTGCTTAAGTTGTTCTTTGGAGTTTAATAGTTTTAAAAAATAAACAGATTAGTGGTAGGTTTGGCTTCGGATGTAATTGCCACTCAGGACGCTCAAATGTGGTTAATGGAGCTTCTCGTAAGAAACTCGTACATTCTGCTTTTATTTGGGATAATGAATTTATGGGAACACACCTCAGGCTAAGCATACATGGGTCCATCCTTGTCTCCTGCTAATATATGTATATACATGCAAATGAATGAGAGAGGAGTGTATGTTTTTTTGATGTTTTTCCTGATGCATAACAATACTGTTATTCAACAGACCTCTACTGATGTAGAGAAAACATTGAAAGTTGCAGACTCACTGATTTCAAGGAGAGTCCTGCAATCAACAACATGATTATGAAATGATTACAAATGAAATAAAGCAGTGCTTTTAGGCAATGGCTGGAGGAACATACTCAATTTATAGAAAATCATAGATTGTCTAAGTACGTGTATATTATATTGTATATATTATATATGCATGTGTATTACTTCCAAAAAAATATTCCAAGGGATGATTCATGTGTATAAGTAAAAAAGATGAAGTAAATCAGGTGTGTTGTTATTCCATTTTAAGGAAATAATTATTATAATTGAAGAAATTGCTCGATCAATCAAAGCAATTAACCAACACAGGCTTTTATGGCTCTAAATGCCACCCATTGTTGCTGTGAATCTCAGCATTATGCAAACCAGATGGAAATGTCTTTCTTGGTATTTTCTCCCACTGTGACATTTGTGCATCTTCAAGAATGTTTTTGCAGAAGGAAATAAGCTGTTTTTCAACCTCAGGCGGAAACTGCAATTCTAAAGATCTGTGGAATATTTCACAACTTAGCTTGAGGAAAATAGTGTGTGAAGGAAATAGTGTGTGATGGAAAAACTCATCCAGCCTATGGGCAGATCTCATTTTCATAGTGTTTGCCCTGTCAAACAGGTCATCTTCCAGGCAGAGCAGACATTTACCATCGACCCCAGCAATCACGTTCAGAGCAAATCTATGTATATTTGTACAGCTATAACAAAGACCTCTAACATAACGAACACACTGTTCTGTTTTAATAATACGCGCAAGTAAAAAATGTAGTGTTGTGCACAATAAAAGCACAAAGTAAATGTCACAGCTGGAAATAAAATTGTTTATGTGCAGATGTGTAATTAACATACTTGCTTCTTTGTGCTCATAATGAACCTTTGCTACATGTAGAAGATAAGAAATACGCAAGCTATTTTCGGAATACGATCAAACCATGCCTCTGAGACATATTTTACACATTAATTAGCTCATAGCACAAAACAAGGTCTTTTTACATAACACATAAAGAGGCTATATGAACAGCCTTTGCAGTTGCAGTATAGTTATTAGAAGCATGTGAAGACTTGGAAAGTCCTCTTTGTTTCATTTCTTGGACATTGTCGGGAACACTGAGAAAACAAATGAGGACAATGCCATAGTGTCTCCTTGTTGGTATTATTCTGGGTGGGCAATTTCCTTTTACCTCTTCCTGTTGACAATTCATGTACTCATAGATGACACAGAAAAACAAAGCAGCAGCTAAAAATGAAAAAATAAAAAACATAAGAAAAATGTTGGTTATGTAACGTCTCATACTGACACAGAAGAAACCAATGCAGCACAAACTTTTTAAAGGAAAGCTGCACTTATTTTACACTTCAAAGGTGGTTTAGTCATGCAGAGCACTGCATTGCATAATGTTTCAGTTGCGTTGGAGGAGAAAGTACCTCAGATGATGTCACAGCACAGTTAACGAAAAAAGTAAAACTAGCAATGAAAAAAATGAACAATGAAAAATGCAACACGAACTAAAACAAGGTAAAAGTAGGTAAGGTAAAATAAGCTTCGTTTTTATTCCCCCCAATGTTAATGATTCACAACGAACACCAATAAAATGTCCTTGCATAATATGAATTTTATGAATCATATTATAAATAATTCATTCTTTCATTCTACCTTCTATAAATCAAGGCTTTCCTTGTGATACCTAAAAAACTAAAACTAACACTAAAACTAGTCAGTTTCTCAAAGTAAACATAAAATTACTTGAAAAACCAACTACGATGAAAACAAAAACCAAACTGAAAGTGTAAATAAAAAGCCTAAATGAAACATTTCAGGCCTATAAAAACTTCACATCAGAGTGGTTTCAAGACCACAAATTTATAACAACAAGCCCGCTTTATATACATCTTTGAGAAGCAGAGATGAAGACTTGCCGACAGGATGGAAAGTCTATCCCTTTGTCTTCTGGGAATGTAAGAGCACATGGGAGAAAACTCAGGATGCATAGAGATCTGTCTCTTGTGAGCCTTTAAACTTTATAAATTCAATCATAAATCACTAAACAGAAAAGAAAACTGATGGGAAAATGCTGTTTTGGTAATATGATAACATTTTTGTGCCTGTAACAAAGTCCGGTTTCATCTCTTTATCTGCAGAACCAGTAGGACACAGCTGTTCCCTACTGCCCTACGTTTTGAACATCCAACATATAATGAATTGAATCATTATCGTACACTGCTTCCCTGTGTGCTCCAATCAGCCAACCAGTGAGTGCTATCAGCTTATATTTATTCAGAACAGTGTGATTGGCAGTCTCTATAAAAAACAATCAAAAAAGCCAATCAGGTAACACAAAATGAGAATAAAACCTCTATGTGCAGCAAAAAAGTTAAGTTGTGTCTCTATGTTACATGTTGCCTGTCAATAAATAAACAGTTAATCCATGATACTTTCTCATCTCTTAATTGTAATACCTAATATACAGTGTTTGTAAGACTAGATAAATAAATAAACAGAAGGCCTCAAATTGTGATCAGTATCGTCCAATACTTCAATAGATCAGTAACTGGCCCGGTGGGCAACAACTGCGGTTTGAAAGTATCTTAATGTGTAATACCACTGACGGCCACTAGATGCTGCTCCAAAAAGTCCTCCTTTCGACTTCTCTCTAAAAATATTAAGCCAATAAAGTCTTTCCTGGAGTCACTTTGGTTTCATTCGCTTTATTTGGACCCTCTAATAAGTGTTCTGGACGTACATCTTTACATTTTTCCTCCATTAATAAGACTTTAGGGCTAAGAGAAGCTTTGATGTCTGATTTGCCGGACATTTATTGACAACTCACTCGCCTGACGAAGCCTCTGTTTATTGAATAAAACATGTTTTTTTCCCAACAGCCGACTCGACTGTAGTTGTGGTTAATAAAAATTCTGGCCATAGCTTCTTTATGCATCAGAAATGGCTATTTGTGTCATGACTAGACTTTTCACACACCAGTGCTGCTCCCTTCATTACAGTCAAGGGCATCGTGTTGGAAGATTTCATGGCTCCATGACTGACAGGGGCCCTATAAGGCATTCTTTTGTTTTGTTTTTTTATTATTTTACTGAATGTCTAATGTGTTATGTATATGTAATATATCGAAACACCAAAAAGTAACACTTTTTTCAATGCCATTGTCACTCCAGAAGACCATGAATGCTTTAAAAAACAGTCAGTACAAATGTCCATAATGAAGTCAGCCTGACATTATCATCAGTAACATCAACAATGAACACGAGCATGGAAAATAGCTCCATTGTACAAGCTGCTGAAGCTGTTCTACACCATTGTCTACATCACTGTCGCCGTCCAGCCTTAGTTTAAAAATATATTTTATATTATATTATTTATATTTTATAAGTCTTGTATTTTTCAAGGTTTGATGTGCGTTCACACACACACGGATTTTGTGGCCTCAGTGGATATTTTGGGGATTGCCAGGGACTTCACACAGTGCAACGACAGACAGAGACAGTTCTTTGGCAATATTTAAAAAGCAGTGGTGTGTTTGGGACCCAATCAATTCTAAATGTATTCTGCAGTTAGTGTTTTATCCTGATCCAGACAGGACATGGCTGCATACGTATGGTTTCATATGTTGCACAGTATATCTTTTCAGCATTGTCTTCATGACATGTGTACAATAGTCACCTTGTAGAATGAACTATGTCAACTAAGGTCAGTTAACTCAAACATGTCATTCTATAACTTTCTGCTACAGATTTTCCTTTTTTGATTAATAATAGTAGTATTATAATAATAGTAGAATTCTCATTTTCCAACTAATCTGCAAGAGAACTCTGCTGGATATAATTCTTTCCAAATGGAGCTATTCATGTCAGGAAAAGTTAGGAAAATTCCTGCTTAAAAAATTCCCATTCAGGTTCACAAACAATTTTTTGTTCAGCTTGAGAACCAAAGGTTTGTCGTCTCCCCAAGACACTACTTTACAAAAATGTTTTGTAAAAAAAAATCAATTTCTATAACATTTACATTTTTTACTGACTGTTCCATGGTCAAATCAACGTGAAATAAATACTATTTACTGTCTAATACACATTAGGAACAAGCCCACACATTCTGGCAAACAAGATCACTCTTAACACCAGAGACTGTATATTTTTTTGAAGTTTTGAAGCTCATTTGTGGAGGCTATGGACGTCGCCATGTTGGTTCTGTGTACTCCCGGCTAATCCAAAAATGGATGAAAGAGGTGGAGTGTGACTGGGTCTGACGCAGGTGGATAAAACCTGTTGCTAAAACACACCACACTACTACTTCATAAATGGTAACACAACAGCTGTTTTTGATAAGAGTAAGGTCAAAGCTGTGAAATGTATGAACAGACTAATGATGGCTACCTGAGCTAATTAGCAGGCTAGCTTACAGACCATGTAATTCAATATGAATTAATGCTAACATCAGCTAATGCAGCTAAGTTCTACTTAAGTAGTACCGTAACCTTCATGACAGAATCCTTTGGTGATCTTCTTAGTGTAGCTAACTCCTTCAACACAACTACAGCAGAGCTGCCTGACAGGGAGAAAAATACTTTTTATTCAATAAACAATAGTCTGAAAGTCCGACTCGGCAGCTGAGCTAACGCTAGCTGTCAATCACAGCGGCCACTCTCTTAATTATGCATAAATTTAAGCCTTAATATAATCCACACAAGTGCATTATATAAAAATTCACCCCCTGTACAGTTGTCAAAGTGGGGGGAACTAACTATAGAGACCAAAACTGTTGTTTGTACCAGGCTGTAAACATGTTTATTTCAGCTGTAAAGTTGGTCATTTTAACCTGGGGTCTATGGGGAATGACTCTGTTTTGGAGACAGTGAATTTACTGCAGTTTTTGACACAACACACCGCATTGGCTTCATTTTTCAGCCCCGGACGTTGCCGCCTGTTTAACACTGACAAGTAATGTTAGTTAGCTACCAACACACTAGTCAGCCACTACCAGACACATAAAACAAACAACTCAAATGCCAACAAACACAAATGACTTATTTTTCTGTTGCCTCTTAAAATACACTGTCTCTTTGCACATGAAAAATTCTTTTGGCTTGCCTCGATACTGTGAATGCTTTCTTCAGAGATGTCTATCCAATGTGTTCATTTTTAAGCTTTCATTACAGCGCGCCTCCTCACATAAAACACACAGAGGACTCTCTTGGTTTTGGTGAAGCCAGCATTTATAAATTCTTCCTTATGTTTTTGTGTTGACTTCATGCATGAGATCGAGGGAAGAAGTCACACTCAACATCACCTCAGCCACAGAACACAATTACATTTTCAGATATGTGACAACAAGAGAGAGAGAGAGAGAGCATCGGAGCTGAACTCAACAGACCACGTGTAGCAAAAGAATATGTTATTTTTCTATTAGGAAAAGGAATTCACAAATCATAACATTGTTAGGTATTTTCATCTGCCAATTGGGGACCCAATAAAAACAGGTCTGTGACCCATTTTGGGTCCCGATGCTAAGTTTGACAAAGGTACGCTTACGATAAAATAAGACAGACAAGTATGTTAATTCATTCTGTGAATTCAAAGCCATACTCCCCTGCACCGCTGTCCTTTGCTTCTGCTCTGCTGATTTGTTGCTTCCACCTTCCCAGCCTCCGTCATCATTAGCAGTGAGATATGATCCTCGTATGTGTTCATTTTTATTCAAATCTCTGAATGAGGGGGCGAAAGTGTGGAGCTACTGTTTCATACCCACATCACTAGAACTGAAATTCATATCTGTTGCTATAAAAGGTTTAGTTCCTTATCAGAACTATAACACCCCAGCTGGTATAATATGGTGAGGGGTATGTGAAATGACTGGGTTTGAAGTTGCAAGATGAAAGAAAAAGAAAAAAAAATCCACCTCCTCCTCCTCCGACTTCTGTCTGTTTGGGATTCTGCACCAAGTAACATCTAAAAGCCAAACTCTTCTAAGATGGAGCGACAGACTTTTAACATGGAGGAAGCGGTGCCTTTGGCTGCTGCTTCCTTTCAGCCCACAGTGAGTGAGAGAGACGGCTAAAAATTGCTGGCAGTAACTGCATGTCGTGTCCACACTGTCAGAGACGGAAGGGGGAGTTCCACATTTTGTCTCCCTCCTCTTCATTCTTCATCTCTCTCTCTCTCTCTCTCTCTCTCTCTTTCTCTCTCTCTCTCTCTCTCTCTCTCTCTCTCTCTCTCTCTTTCTCTCTCTCTCTCACAGCTCAGCATCTCACCTCTCACGCTGCATAGACCCACTGATCTGATGCTCTGTAGAGGCACCAGCCAGTCCATCTGAGCCACTTGCTGGAAAGATTTGAGTCGCAGCTCCTGCGAGAGGTGAGTCATTCTTTTTCTATCTTGTAATGCGTTTTTAGCACAGCCTCAGAAGGTATATCTTCATTTTCCTTCATTTCATTTTGACAAAACTGCTTGAAAACAAATGCCAAGCGTTCGTAGAATGCCTGGTAATTTATCGACTGTCACAGGAGGTTTTTAGATGACATCATCACACCGGACTGTGATATTTTTAAGAGGACTTTGTGTTTGCCTGTGATACTTAGTAAAGACTTTGCAGTGAACATACATAATTTAAGATTATTTGCAGCAACAGCATTTTAAGTTTTTTATGTTTGGGCTGCATTTACTGCTTTTCATTGGAGGCATCATGTGTATCATTATAATTACAGCAACATACACTTTAAAAAGATTTAATTAACTCAGTGTTTCTTCTGTATTGATTTAGTGAATGAAGTGGTGCACCACCATGGCAAGGGAAATACCACCACTCCCAATTAAGCCTGGGCAATGTGGTTTCATACTCTTCTTTACGGTCAGAACATGACAAACAGTGGACAAAGAGCAGAACATTTCAGAAATCTAGAAGTGGAACCTTCAAAACAGTTGAAGCATTTGGAAGTGTTATATTTAATGCGATATACATGTTTTATTTTGTT
>JAPQRN010001207.1:0-13225 GCA_037367275.1 Coranthus polyacanthus | reverse complement strand
CAGTCAGCGCTGACTGAAGACGGACGTTTTTCCAGCTGCAGAAAAAAAAAAGATGAAAACGCAGCTTCTGATGATGTTTTTTCTCATGTTTTGTGATGCAGCCGTTTGTATTTTTGTGCCAGTTTTAGAGAATCCGACGCGTCGACGTCAGACGCGTCGGATGGTTTTAACCAGTGAACGACGAGGCTCGGCTCCCGCTGCAGATCCAGGACCGTTTGATCCACTTCAACACGTTACAAAACCAGTTTAAAGTCTTCCAGTTTGTCATTGGCTTCAAAGCTCTGAAACAAGACGACATCTGTAGTTTATGTCCCTTTGACAAAAGACCCACTAACGTGGTTTTGTCTTCAGGGTAGAGGGTTCAGTCTGGACTCAGGTCTCAGGTCATGTTTGGAGGATTTTCTCTAAGTTTGTGGATAAATAAAAAATACAGAATTCAGCATCATTTTTATTTTCATATATGTTTCTAACGATTTGAAAAACATCACTTCATTTAGTTTAGATTGAGGTTCATGTCACGTGAACCTGGTTCAGGTGTTCTCCACAACGGCTCAGGTTCAGTCTGTTTCTTCTCACACATTAGATTCAGTAGATGTTCAGAACTTAAGATGAAAACTTTTATTCTTGACTCGAACACAAACTTGGGGAAAAAAGAGGTTCATTTAACGGACGAGTTCATCACTTTAACCTTTAACCTGATGAACAGCCGCGACCTTTTCACCCGTTTATGGATGAATTTTGAGAAAAATGATCCATATTTTTATTATTTAAATGTGTTCTGAAGGTGAATCCTATTTTAACTTTAGATTTTATAAAGTTGTGTTTAAATATTGAACATAAGCTGCTGAAATGTTACAGATAATAAAACGTTACCAAAATGGTGAAAAATCATTTTAATGTTTCACAAACTCAACATGAGGTTTTAAAAACAAAACATTCACTTTGACGTTCAGCAGAAAATCAGTCTCTTCTCACGTTGACTCCGTTTGTCAAAGAGTTCAACGACTCGTCTTGAAACTGGTTCAGACGTTTCCTGGAGAATCGGCGTCAGCGAAGCCTCGACGTTTACGATAAAGACTCTGTTCAATGATAACATGTGCAATGACATTAATGTTCAACAGACTCAAATAAAATAGTTTAAACCTGGCTGATTGTTGAATTCTTTAATAAATTCACTTCTTCTCAACATTTTCCATCAGAGCCACATTCAGACTGAAAATCAAAGGAAACGTTTCATTTGTTTTTGATAATCATGACTTTTGTAACGATAAAAACATTCAGTGTATTGTCGTCTAGTTTCCCTCCTCTTCCTCCTCCTCTTCCTCCTCCTCTTCCTCCTCCTCTTCCTCCACCTCTTCCTCCTCCTCTTCTTCTGCCTCTTCTTCTTCTTGTCTGGGTCCTGGTCTTCCTCCCGGTCTCTGTCCGTGGTTCTGTCCTGGACTCGGCCTCTGGTTGTGGGTTTGAATCCCGCCGTGTGTCGTTGACTCTCTGCTCTCGTCACTGGAGGAGGAGGAAGGAGGAGGAGACGAGGGTCTAGAAGGTCCAGAAGGTCCAGCGGGAGGACCAGACTTCTCTTCATCCTTCAGGTCAGAACTTTCATCACTGCAGAGACACAAATATTTCACTTATTCTCTTTACTCTGATTTATTTCGAATCTCGAACATTTCATCGGAAACAAAACAAATGATGTAAAAAGACATTTTTAATTGAAAAACTTGAGCCCTTTGAAAACCTGAAGAAGCTGATCTGAATTTAAAGATCACGTCACAGTTTCATGTGAAGAAAAACATCCATGAAACAGAAATGACAGAATTCATGAGTATTGAGTGGTTCTTTAAATGACACTGAGGTAACGTCAGGATCAGTCATTTCACTGATTTTAATCTTTAAACTTTTTCCTCCAGAGGAAACTAAACGTCCTGTCGTCATGTGTTCATTCTCCTCACCTGTGGTCTGGTCCTGGTCCGGGTCCGACCGGAGCCTCCGTCGCGTCTGCTTTGTCCCGGTCCGGGTCAGATCGTCCTCCCTGCTGCTCGCTCTCCTCGCTGGACTGAGGGGAAAGCCGCGGTTTGGGGGGTCGGCCGGGCCGGCGGCAGAGAGGTCCGGGTCCGCCGCACTGAGCCGGAGGCAGACTGTGGTTGAAGCCAGCGTTGGACATGCACTCAGCGGTGGTTTTATCACAGACACACTGCAGTTTATCACAGACCGAGACGCCCTGACCTGAAGACGAAGAGGACAAACGGAAGACAAAGCTTTACACGCATAAAACAGAGAAACATTCAGACTTTGGTTTTATTCTCTCGTTCTCATTTCTGTTTGATATTGAAGGTGTTTTGTTGATTATAATGACACAGATGCGACTCCGTGTTACTCACATCGAGGCTTCCTGTTCTCACAGGAAATCTGAGCATCGAGCTTCCTGTCGGCTCTGCAGCCCATCGAGGTGATCTGCTTCAGACAACACTGATGGAAAAAACAACACCTGGAGGAGGAGACGTGAACAGAGCTGATGAAGGTCTGTTTAAGGTTGGATTTAATATGCGAGATTAAGTCATTCTTTCTCCATTTTTCTCTGTTCACACTCAGACCTGTCCAGCTGGTCCTGAGGCTGTCCTCCTCCTTCCTGTCCACAGTAGCAACCGTACATCTCGTACTCGTGTGGACATCGACCCGTCAGACAGTATAACATCTCCCCCAGAGCCGGCATCTCCCGACGAACCCGACCGTCGCTGCCGTAGAGCGAGAAGGAGCTGCTGCACTCTGAGGTTCGACCACGACACGCAACGTTACAGACGTGATGTTAGAAGCACGACATAACAGGAGACACAACAAGATACAGTGTCAGAGACGTGAGTCTAACGTCACGACCTGACTCATAAAACCAGATGGACCAGAGGAGATCTGGTGTCAGAGTCTCTACATGTGGATCACAGTCGTACCTTTACTGTCTGGTTGTAGCTGGATTTCAGTCAGACCCACAGACTCCAGCAGAGACCAGGCGAAGAAAGGGACCGTCCTCTTCTGAGCCACGTCCCAGTCTGCAGTCACACAAACAGGACACGTTAGGTTTATGAGGACGCTTTAAAACAGAGTCAAACACAGAGTCCAGAGTCAAACACAGAGTCAAACACAGAGTCCAGAGTCAGGGTTTTCACACATCGACTCTGGTCAGATCCACTAATATGCATCTAATCATGTGTAAATATGAGCCTGTTGAGTTTCCTCATATGAACCAGTTTTCTCCTCCTGACGAGGATTCAAAGTCAAACATGATTCAGCTCGTGTTGTGGACGTTTTAATGAGTCGTTCACTTCTACCGTCTGTGTCTTTCTCCTGGGAGCTGTTTGCTTCTTTGTCCACACATGGAGCTTCTTCTTCTTCTTCTTCTTCTGCCGTGGTTTCAGATGGTTCCCGTCCTCGATGCTCCTCCTCAGACTCCACTTCCAGCGTCACAGCTGCTTCTGTGTCGGTCTGTGATGTCGGTTTGATGGAGGAGATGCTCGATGTGGACGTTGTCGGCGTCTCACCTGCAGCGGTGAGTTCACACAATAAAAGATGAGAATTCAGTCTCAGTTACTCACTGATTCAGCTCAGATTAAGACAAGACGGACTTCATTGTCCCAGTGCATATAAAAAGACTACAAACATACATGGAGGTCATGGTGACATTGGACAGAGACGTGACTGAATGTGTTCAACATGGATTTACCTCCATTGACATTGAAACCATCACAACCTTCACAACACGGAGCAGTTCAGATGTTAATCAGATTCTGATCACTCGGTTTATTATTAGTAGTAGGTCACGACAACATGTATATATTTCACAACTAGACTCCTTTTGAGAAATGAACTTGCTGGGTTTGACGTCTGAAAGTGGGTTGTGACGTATTGACTATAAACTAGTCTGTTTGTTTCGTTTTGTTTGTGCAGCGTCTTCACCTCGGCTCAGCGGACTCGCAGCGGCATCAGGTGGAACGGTGACGACTTCCTGTGATGAACTGGTGTCCGCAGAGGTGAGGGAGGCGGAGCTGGTCTGGACCGGTTCAGTCCGGACCGGAACAGTCCAGAGCTCAGATCCTCCAGGTGAAGACGACGTCGATGTCTCCAAGACTGTAAAAGGAACAGTGTGTTAATGAGACGTCACACACTGTCTCAACACAACAGAGTTTAACAACTATATGTAATAGTAATAATCAAGGAGTTTGACCGACAAACATTAAGGTTAAACTTTAAACTATGCTGCGCCACACTTTGAGTTGAGGTTTATGTTTAATCTGTCTTAGTTTAGAGACAGTGACAGCTCGAGGACTGTGGAGTTGGTGTCAACGACCAGACGTTTAAAGTTAGAATCAAAGACACATTTCATTCAGTTGTAATAACTGCTGTTTGACCTGTAGAGGGCAGAGTGTTCAGGGCTTTAGTTCCACTTAAATTTAACACAAAGCCACAGTTCTGTTGCAGACAATCACTGAATTTCAATCAAACTCTTTCATGCTTTAATGTGTGTTACTCTGGTTTCCATGGAGATGAAGGTGACGTGTAAACCCGTGTCTGACCTGTGGGAGGAGCTGGTGTTTTCTCTCCAGTGGACTTGCCGACGGTCGCCATCGTGGTCGTCGTCGGTGACGTCGTGGTTACTGTGTCGTCAGGTTTCAACACGGCCACAGGTGTGTCTGCTGAGGAAGAAGAACATTTAGATTATGATTAGATGTCCACGCTTCACATTAAGACAAAATACTGTAATAATCCTTCATTAAACTATAAATACACTTGTTCTGTCCATGTATGTATCAGGACTATTCATTAGTCACAGATTGAAGTTTTACATTATAGTATTAACGCTGCATCAAGTAACAAACTCTTCAACTTGTTAAATAATTTTTCAGTTATTCCACTGATCCTGGACTTAACTGATCTCAGTGAACGCTCGGTACCAGCGTAAACAACAGCTTATTTGTGTCTAAAGCATTTGGACTGAAAATGGTTCATAAATGTTTGTGAAATAACCAGATGTGTTTGTTTTTCTCTGTCACATGGTCTAATAAAACCAGGACGTTCCTCCTCCTCGTGGCTCCACTGGTCCTGGATCAGGTTCAGATGAGGCAGTGTCTGCTTTGACTGAGCTTTCACAGCGAGGGACCGTCTTCTCCTTCAACACGTTACAGTTCATAGTGAATGAGTCTCCAGGACCAGCATCACGCAGACACAAACCACCAGGAACCTCCACCATGTTTGACACAAACCACACCAAACATACTGAACCTTCACATCCAAACCAGACGGTCTGTGTTCATGACACCACAGTCATAAATTATGATGTAAGATGGTTTATCTTCATATTTTTACCTCTGGGTTAATGGACGGCCTGTCCATCACTAGTACAAATAACTGACATCGCTGAGGTCATCACTTGACTTCCTGTCATGTGATTGGTTAAACTCACTGTGTTCACGTGACACATCCTGCTCTCCGTCTTCATCTTCCTCCTCCTCCTCCTCCTCTTCTTCAGACTCTACCGGCGTCGTCGTGGATACGGTGCCGGTTTCTTCAGCTGGACTCATCTGTAGTTTTCCTGACGTCGTGATGACGACTGAACCTACATTCAACACATCTACGGTCATGTCTTCATGTCTTAGATTCAGATGTGGTTTGATTTTCTACATGTATGGTTTTGTTGTGTATTTCTCTTTTGATACATCTTCCATTTGTACATGTATTATAAATGTGCAATCATACTGTTGATGAAACTGAAGTAACCTCCTCTCAATCACCTTCCTCCGACGACTCTTCCACGCTGCGTGGTGTGGGCTGTCTGGGAGTTGTAGTCCTCGTGGACGGGGTGACGGCAGCGAGTTCAGAGAGTTCTCCATCATACGTGACCCAAACTGAACCTGAGACACAGTTGAACATATGAAGTATGAATCTATGTGATGTTATGACCAAACACAAGGTTTTACATGTTGTGTGATTCTGTTCATCTTCTTAAAGTTTTTCCAGGTGGTCGTCAACGTTCTCTGAAGATGGTCAATGTGGACAGATTTTCATATTGTTTCTGACGTGTTTTAGATACTCACCAAGTCTCTCAATGCCTTTCATGTAGTTTCCAAGGTTTTTCCAGCAGCGGACGAATAAAGACTAATCTGGTCACAGAATACTATGTTCATGTCTACAGAACTAAAGCTTTATGTGAAACTGTGTGGACGCAAATTTATGAATAAATACATAAAGACAGTGGTGAAGTAGACTTTTACATGAACTCCTGCCTCCAGAACATCTTGACATCAGTCACCTATTAAGACACTGTGTGCATGTTTCACAGTGTTGTAGATCATTACTGAGGCATTAAAACCAGAGCTCCCCGAAGTGAACAGCAAAAAACCCATTAAAAATAAGTCTCCAACTGTTCCTTTATATAAAAACCTCAGCGTAGATCAATCAGACATAGATTATTGACTCACCCGAGCTGTTTGCTGAAGGAGTGTGGGTTGTCTGGTCTTTATTTATCTCTTCTTGCTCCAGCTCTTCTTCTGTCACAGTCTCGTTCAAATCTGTAAAAGCATCGGCAGGAAACGTCTGAGCCAAGTGAGTCACGGAGCAGCAGGAGACCGACAGCAGGGAAAGTATTTCTGGTGTTTCGGGCTCCAGCCAAATGTAATTATGAGCAGCTTGCAGAAACACAAGTTTCACCAGAAAACTTTGTCAGAGCGGGAGACAGGAAGTACAGAGCTGTGGTACCTTTAGACATGAAACTCAGCTGGGTCCACTCTTCTTCTTCTTCTTCGACGTCCTCCACCTCCTCTACAAACACAAAACAAACCACACGTCATTATCATCACCTTTCGCTCGGGTCCTGACTTTCAGTTTCAACAGTTTCACATTATTTCAAGTCGATCACAAAGATGTTCGTCAGCGCTGAACAGTTTGACGCAAAGAAAAACTACATTTTCAGCAACAACAACATCCTTCATTTTTAAAAGTGTCCAAAATGTCCTCTTTTCCAAAACGTTCTGTCGGCTTCAGGACATAAAATACGACCATCGGATTCTGCACGGGATCCTCTGAGAAACGGGGTCATTAATGGTGTGAAGTCAAATGTAATGATCAGATTCAACTCATTATTTATGTTTTATTTTCCTCATAAAACCTGGAAAACTCAACTAAAACTAGTCAAAACACCTAAGTAAAAATAAAGCTATTTATAGACTAAAACTTCACTGAAATAAAAACTGCTGGACATTTCCTGGACCGACTCTGCTTCTTCACGTCACCTGCAGCAGACGTGACCTTCTGACGTTAAACGGTCCAGGTTCACCGTCTGCTCGTCCCCGTTTTGAAACCCGTGACCTTTGATCAATTAGAGAGCGTACCGGTGGGCGTGAGCGGAGAGGGCGGGCCCGGGGGCGGGGCATGGAGGTCGCCTTCCATCCCTCCGACGTGACTCTGATTATCTGATCTGCTCATCATTAACGAGTCCGTCTCTGCTGGTCAGACACAAAACATTCAGATCACTGTTTGAGTCGCTGCTGAAACGTACAGACTGGGACGAATGAAAGGAAAAACCTTCAGCGCCAAAGAGAACGGAAGCTGTTCTGGAGGCGTGTGACGGACAGTGTTTTCATTTGTCTCCCGTCTGTAGGTTTGATTAGATCATGTAACATTAAATTAATCACTGAATATTAAAGGTAACAGATTCACAAGTTGAAACGCAGACTCTACCTGTTGAGTTGGAGAGGAGGAAGCTCTCAGAGTTGTTTCCTGCTGAGAAAACATCTGGAAAGAGGAGGAGGAGGAGGAGGATGAGAAGGAGGAGGAGGATCAGGAAGAAGAAGAGGACGAGGAGGAGGAGGACAAGGAGGAGGAGGAAGAAGAGAAGGAGGAGGAGGAAGAAGAAGAGGAGGAGGAGGAAGAAGAAGAGAAGAGGGAGGAGGAGAAGGAGGATCAAGAAGAAGAGGAGGACAAGGAGGAGGAGGAAGAAGAGTAGGAGGAGGATCAAGAAGAAGAGGAGGAAGAGGAGAGGGAGGAGGAGGAGGAGGATCAAGAAGAGGAGGAGGAGAAGGAAGAAGACGAAGAGGAGGAGGAAGAAGACGAGGAGGAGGAGGAGAATCAAGAAGAAGAGGACAAGGAGGAGGAGGAGGATCAAGAAGAGGAGGAGAACATAGTACATGTGGTTTTATGTCCACAACAGCTGCTGATTCTACCCTTTAATACTTCAATTTCCACGTAAACGTTAACATGAAATCACACGTGAAGACATTTAGAACAAGTTTGAACTCGAAACTGAAGGTTTATGACAAACTGAATTTAAACTTGTCCGACAGCCTTTCCCTCTGAAGCATCTCCACTTTAATAACCTCCTCTAACTCGACTCCTGCTGTTCTCTGAAGACTCTCAGAGCAGCTCGGCCGCACTAACGTCTATATTTAGACCCGGCAGATCAAAGGAACACGGTACAGTCTCTGATTTTCCCCTCGGCTGTGCGTGGGCAGGAAGCTGCAGGATTAAACATCAAGAGGTCATTGTTTTAATTGGCTGAGAGCCTCAGAGGCGTGACTCAGCCATCTGCGGTTTTAACCAATCAATGGGCTGCTCTGGTTCGGCATCGCTGACCTCTCTCCTGAAACCTGACGCGGATGTTTACCGCGTCCTCAAAACGCCTCGAGTGACGTCACGTGACTCACCTGCTGCTCCGAAGGCCTGGTGGACGTCGGCCGAGCCGCTGAGCAGATCTGAAACCAGTGAGACATCAGACGGGTGTTAGATCTGTCAGACTGAGTTAACACTAATACCACAGTACACAGTGCATTTATGTGATTGAATGAACTCACTTTAACCGTCCATCTTTAACCTTTAAACAAAGCTTTTTAAAATATGAAGCGAGGACAGTTATTTACTACAGCTGCACTTCAAGTATTTATTGAAAGAGCAAGAGGAGTTGGTGTCACCTTCACCAACACGACGTTTTGAAACTAAACTGAATCGCTGAAACCTTTATGTGTGACGTTCGAAGATGGTTTTCTCAAGTCTTTGGTCTGAACTTGGCTTTAAAGTTTAACTCCTCCCACTGTGGGATTCTGAAAACTGCTAAAAAGTCAGAAAGAGGCTGAGAGGAGGTGTGGATGTAGGACAACAACGTCCCAGGACAGAGAACAGGACAGGCTGGTTTTCCATCTACTGTAGATAATACGCTGACTATAATGAGTACGTAAGTCACTCCGCCACACTTCATGTAATGTGAACTAACCTTTAACGTCCTCAGTCTGGTGACGTTACCTGTGTGGTTGGTTTCAGAGCAGGAGGACTCGGAGAGGCCTCTCAGAGTCCAGTTGTAGAAGCTCTGACCGATGCAGTCGATGGCAGCCTGGTCACACTGACAAAACCTCTGCTGACACCGATCGGCTGCATCTACGGGAAAAACAAGGACTGAGTCTTCACCTCGGTATCAACCAGACTCATCTCACAAACATGGGAATATACTGCATGACACGAACAGCCTCGAGGTTCTAGTTCTCTTTACACAGTTTGTTTTAGAACCAAAGTAACTGAAGAGCAGAATTATGACGACGGCTGAAAAAATCTAATCAAATACATTAAATATATCAACTGTGGCACCAACATAGTCTCACAGGGAACCAAAAATATTAACCATGTAACGACGTGAGTTCATTGTGGGACATGCTGCTAATGAAACGAACCACACAAACTACACAACAAAACGCACAGCGGAGTCAGACCCTGAACCAGATCCAGCATCGGACCTGACGTGAGCCACAGCTACAGAGAAATCAATGAGATGAACGCATCTTCTGAAAAACATACCGACAAGTTCTGCTCAGTTTCTCACTGATCTGATGAACTGATCATACTTTTACATTTTTACATTCACCTTAAATTAAGGACCAACAACAGTATTAAATACAATCAATTAGATCACGTTAAAGGTTAAAACAAATAGAATGACATAAATAAAGTCCAAATGGAAACGTCTTAAAGCTCTATTAAGCATATATTTGAAGTTGTATTTCCAGTGTTGTGATGGCGTCTCACCACAGCTGCTGTTTGCGGCCGAACAGCTGATGTTGTTTGGCAGTAGTTGTACTTCCTGCCTGCAGGGGGCAGCGTTCTGGTAACACAGCCTGTGGTTCTCACAGCAGCTGCAGAAAAGAAGGAAATAAACAAATGATGACACAGCGCCACGTTCCATCGTCCAGGAACAGGTTTATACTTTGTAGAAAGAGATGTTTCTTAATGTTCCACGGATTCTGTACAAATAAACTTTAGTGTCTTTTTTGTGAAATTTTTGCCCAAACATTAACAGCCAACAGATTTAAAGTATAATAGTTGAAAAAGTTCTGAGGCAACGTCCAGACACTGTGTAGTTCATAAATAACACAGTGTCTCCAGAGGGTCTGAATGTCCAGGACACGAGACGGGACGCGTTCAGGGACATCAGGACAGAATCCGACTCTGCTTCAGAAGCCTCACCCCTTTGTCCAAATATGGTCACTTCTGGAGAGGAGGAGACCAGCTCCAGATCAACAGAAAATGAACCATTATTATGTTCTTTATGCACTTTGTTTTCAATTTCATCTGGATTTTTCTTTTGTTTGTATAAAGCAAACTGAATTTCTTTTGTCTTAAACGGACTCTATATAAATAAACTTGTCATTGCTTTAATCATATACGTTACTCCCCAACAAATTGAACTTTCTCTCCCTGTAAGACAATTTGGGAATCAGTGCCAATGACTCATCAATATTTGGAAAAAGGGTGAGACTTCCAGCTGATCATGAACATGTGAGTCTGGACACGTCTGCCTCCAGCTCCGAGTTCAGTCGAGCCTCTGTGCTTTATTTCAGACGCAGCGGCCGCTTCCTGCCGCGTCCGAGTCTTACTCACGTGTCCAGAGAATCCACGGGGTTTCCAGACGCCGCGTATCTGCAGGAGCAGCCGTAATCGTCAAAGTGTCGCGGACAAAGCCCCGTGGAGCAGCGGAGCTTCAGCGCAAAATTCAGCAGCGACGGGAAATTATCGAAGACCGAGTGGAGCCACGTGAAGCGAGGGCCGAGACAATCTGCATGAAGAGAAGGGAAAGGAAAACAGCAAGAGGTGGTGAGCAAACCTGAACTGTTTCACTGGGTTTTTTTTATTTTTTAGCTCCATGTCTGGCGTCTTGCAGGAGGGGAGTGATTTAATCATAGATAATCCTGGCAGGGTCGCTCCACTATCTCCAGTTTAGAGACACATGCAGGGCAGAAAATGATTTAGGCCTCAGCTCTCCACATGGCTCGTGTACCCACGGCGGCGACGAGGCCTGTAGGCGTCAGAGAACGTCACAGCACGAGAAGAAGACGACCTTAATGTCATCAGAGAATGTGAGGCTTTTCTGTGTCACATTTGATGCTAAAGGTAGTATAACAATAACAAAATACAAAGAAGCAGAGGATGCTGTGAATTAGACTCTGAACCCACATCAGAAAACTGTCAATTCCCTCCAGGTTCAATAAATCATCATGTAACGTCTGAAACGCTGAGTCATCCTTGAAAGTCAGTGAAGCAGTAAATCACAGATGATTCATTAATGAATATATGAACAATGAGAAAGGCTGCGTTTACTCAGCTTCACGAGGCGTCCTTCTTACCGATCATGTCGTCTGTGGTTTCAGGGTCGGAGCAGAAGACGGAGCAGAAGACGGAGTCTGCACCGAGCGCTGAGGAAACAGAGAAGATTATACTGATGTTAATGTGATCAACACTGAACACGCCACGTAACTCCAACGTCTCGATAGATTCATAGAACACAAACCAGGCTGGATGGAATTATTAGACGCGGGAACCAGATCTCAGTAGTTTGAGATCTGACCGTCGCCGTGTTGGCCAGAAGTGACCATATTTGGACAAAAGGGACGGAGCTGCAGGAGCCTGAGGGGTCATTTTTAAGCTAAACGCTAACTTACTGACTCAATAAAACTGTAAACCCTTCTTCACTGGCTTCATTTTTCAGCCCTAGACGTCGATGTTTTCACAAAACAAAGCTGCCTTAAGCCTTAATCTAAAATTTACCCCAGTGGCCACTCATGGTATTGCAGAATAAAAATCCACAAAATGCATTTTCCATCTGCTTAATATTTGTAAGATTTTTCCAAACACAATTTTAAATGTAAGTGATGTAATAATAATTGTACAATAATATAACAATATATTATTATTTATAATAATAATAAACATATTATTATTAATATTAGGAAACAGGAGGCAGTTAGCTTAGCTTAGCATAAAGACTGGAACCTTGGGGAAACTGCTAGCCTGGTTCTAGAACGTGTTAAGATCATTACTTGACGTGCTTTTTCTTGGTTATTTAAGTGTTTGCTCGTTACTATTAAATCAAATGTAGATTTACTGTTGATAGAGAAAGACAAAACATGAAAGTCTGCTGTTTTACAATGAATAAAGTATTACACAGATAAAACCAAATGGATGAAAACCTCATGCATTTACAAAGCTTGATGACAAGATGCTGTGCGTTAACTTGGTAACTGATGGTGTATTTATTTTACATTCGACATATGTTGTAATTATTGACGTGTATCAGGATACTCACCGTGTGGAACAGCTGACATCATGAAAACCCAAACCAGGATCATGACTTTAACCTGCAGATGGAGAAACAAAAGTTTAGTTTCAACGAGAAGACAAATCCTCCATGAACTCACTTCTAATGTACGTCAATGGGGACAAAAATAACAAGCAAATCCAAATTTAAATTAGAATTTCATTTCTATCCATTTCTTTGTGACAAACTAAATTAGAATGAAAGTGCATTTCTTTTTCTTGGTTGTTAATTTCCTGTTTTTCTTACGACTGAATTCAGTTCCAGAAACAACATCTGAAAGATATTTATATTTATTCCTCAGTGTCAGCTGGTGCTTTTTATTCTTTTGTTACTTGTTGGATTGTTAAATCATTTTATAGATTTCAATTTAAGCTGCATTTTAAATAATAAAAACAATATTTTTAAAAATCTGGATTCTTTTTCTCATAATAAATGAAAGATTTAAACAGGTTCCATTCATTTGAGGTTAAATTTGGAGCCTTATTTGTGATTGGTTATCGACTCGTCGAATGTAATGAGTTGATCTGATTAAATAAATTACATTATTTATTACATTTTGAGCAAAGTAATTAGTAATCTGCTGACGTTTCTTTTTCATTTGTATTTCTCTTT